>JAOWBB010006883.1:0-16233 GCA_028565995.1 Ricinus marginatus
CCCCCCGGCCCCCGCCCTTTCCGCCGGTGAAAATTGTCGCGGCGGCATATGGGCCACGCACAACGGCGATTGAAGCTTCTACATTAAATTTTTTTCACTTTTTTTTTTTTTTTCATTCACGTTAGCAGTTTGCGCCGCACGAAACTCGGCGAATGATTGATAATTTTCCCCGTTTTCGATCTCGACGAGAGTTAAACTTAATTTTTATATTTGCTGCTGGCGCGATAATAATGCGCTGCGTTTGCCGGCGGTCCCGCTGCGCTTCGGTTCGTGCGAAAGGAGCGCTTGCAGGTTGAACGTGTTCGTTCGCTTTTTCCGCCGGCCGGCGAGAGAGGATTCTCGATGGAAATTTACGAAGTTTAACGTTGCAAAATGAAAATTCACTTCAGGCGTCGGATAAAGGAACTGAATATTCATTTCGTCTCATCATTTGATCTTTCAAAATGGGATAATGGCCGGCGACAAAAATCATCTTCACACTTCCCGCTTCCCGTCGAAAAACCTTTCTGCCGCGAGTGTCGCGTTTTGCCGGGGCTGAGGTGGGGGGGCATGGGGGGGGGGCATTTTCCCGTAAGAATGCCCGGCAGTTTTAGTCTCGGAGTCGAGGGTTGGGCACGAAATGACAGCTAATTTCGGCGAGAGCTTTATATTTTCTTGCAATATTACACTTTAAATGGCGCTTTTGAGTGAAATTGCAGTGACACCCTTATTAGTCTTGTTTCCAATTCGGAATTTAGAAGTTTTCACGCGGGGAGCTCTCCAACTTCCGCAGACCCGAATCCCATCGCCGCGCAATCCAAATTTGCTAACGTTCAAATTCATTAACTGTCGTCTCCGCATTTGATACAAATCAAATAAACATCTCGTGCAAGTAAGAGCTCTCCCCGGATGAAATTTATCGTTTGTTCCGCCGCGTAGGATCAGTCACCCCGCGCGCCCCTAATTCTGCCTCATCCAACCCCCCCACCCCCCGCCCCGAACGGATGACGACGCACGGAACCGACTCCGAATCGCATCGTGCAAATTTCCATTTCGACATTTTTCCCGATGAGCTTTCCGGAAGATGCTCGGGTGCAAAGCGAGAGGAGCTTCAGGATCAGTTTCGCGAAAATTAAAACCGAATATCCCGCGCCTGGTGTGGAGGAACCTTCTAAAATGCGGGAGCGAAAGAAAGACCGATAAATATAAAATAAATGCCTTTTTCTCCGGGCCCGGTGGGAGGTCTAAAAACAAATGGAACTGTTAACGAAAAGAGTTATGGGCGACAAGATAAAGGAAGCAATAGAGGATGAACTGCTGCAATTAGTCAGCAACAGCATTTCTAGGTGTCGGTCGTTTTTAGGGCCCCGAAGAAACCGCATCCTCTCCAGAAGTTTCCTCGGGTCATTCCAAAACTGTCCAAAAGAGAAAAAAAAAAAGAAAAGTCGTTAAAATTTTCAATCAAATAAATCGACTTCCCCATATTTAATCTGTTATTATTTTTTTCATTGTTATTCGTTCGTATAAAACTACCAACATTTTACTATGAGATTCTATGGCGGATGACGGTGCTATCGCTGTCGATTGACGGCACATATACCACTGAGACAATCCCACTTTCTGAATTGTTATTAATTTATCAAAGCCCTCGGTTTTTTTTCTTTCGCTTCTGTTTTGATCGCCTGCAGCAGATCGAATACGATGAAAAATATTTACCGAAAATAAATATTCAACCCGATCAGCGAGGAGGATCCACCTCAAGGATCAACCGGTGTAAAACTTGAGGATTCTTCGCTCGCTCGGTCTCGATCCGCGTGCTGCAAAAATGGGAATAACCATCGTTTCCGTCCGACAGAGGGGAGAAAAAATTTTTCATCCCAACAGGAAAAGCTTTCGGTCTGAAATAACCGCAGAAGAATCGGGAAAAGTTTTCCCTCGTGCAGCTCGCGCATCGCGTCGGGAAATCGTGGGGGGGGGGAGAGGCGAGGCCGCGTTCGTCTCCGGTTCGCGGTCCGTTCTCGCGGTTTTCCACGTTTTGGAGGCGCCCGGACCCGGCGCGCAATTTTCGTGCGGAAAAAAAAAAGGCGCAGTTTCGGGTAACCGCTTTGGGAAGTTCCAGCGGAGCCAAAGCTAGGCGGACGCCCTCCGTTCGGGGAACCAATTTTCATAATTTCCCGTCTCGTCTGCGAAAGCTTTGAACGGAATTAGCATTCATATGAATCCGATATTTGCGGTTGAAGATTAAAGTAAAGGTTTAAAGCTTAATTACTTTCCATTTAATTCTGATTGGGTTTGGCCGCAAAATGGTTTACAAAGTTAAAACAAATCCCTTTTTCCTTGGCTGGCAAATTTCACGAAAACATCGAGCTTCCGCCTTCCCGGGCGTACCGAAGTCATATTGGTCGCCTCTTTATTTCTGCAATTCAACAAGTTTCTCCTTTTCCCGTCCCCATTAAATTAACTTTTCTTCTTCCTCCGTCGCCGGCTGTTTCGGCCCCGGCACTCCGGGGCGGAAACCCTCGGAGAAAAAACGCGTCAAATTCTCGGGCTCGTCGGCAAATATTTGACGTCGCCGGGGAAAAGCCGAAAAGGTTTCGAGCTTTTTGCGCAGATTTCGCAGCGTGAAATTCGGGATGCGAACCGGGGGCTTCTGTCGCCCCCCGAATCCATCGCGAGGTGCCCCCTTGATGTCAGGCGGCGGGCGAAAAGTCGTCCTTCGGCACCGTCCTCCGTTGAAGGACGGCATCGGGTACCGGAAAAACCCGGGCAGAACTCTGATCGGGGATCTGTGGGGCGCCGGCAGGGTGGGAAAAAGGTCTGCCGAACGGGAAATAAGGTGAACGCGGTTCCAGGGTGAGGAACGTGGCTTCCATGATGCTCGAACGGTGATCTGTGGCCTTTTTCCCTCCGGATTTTCAGTGTGGGTACCAAACATCCCCCGCACGTCTACCACATTTCAATTTTTGGGCTGAAAAAAAAAAAAAATAACCTGCATCCGCGCCATCTTAACCATATCAAAATCGTTCCGTTGCATTATTGTTTCTTTAACAATTTTTTTTATTGTTATAAAATCGCTGACATGTGACTTGTTTACCTGAAATTGAATTTTATGGTAATGCGATCATTTATCCGCGTTAAATATGTAACGTACAATTATTAATTATCTAAAGGCGGCAAGAATCCATGCATTCGTCTGATTATTCGCATTTCTTCTGTAAGGAATGTTGGATCTTTTTGAAGAAGAAGAAACACGTTAAATTGTGCAGGGTGTACGGAATTTATTTATATCGACTCGGTGTGGAATGTTCTGGTTTTGACAGTGAGTGATTTGAAAAGAATCAGATTTTGTCTTTGATTTAAGTGATAGAAAGTGTGAATTAGGAAACGAGACAAAGGCGCACTTCGTACATTCGTGAAACATATTAATAGCTATTTTTCGCCGTGGCACGTATTACTTGCTGTATGGATTTAAAATATTATGTTGCGCTTAAGTTCTCTGATTTGTTTTCGGGTTCCAAATCTCGGGGTGGAGTTTTCCTGCCCCCGCGCAGGGAAGAGGGCAATAAAAATTTCCTTTTTACGTAATTTTTCATGAAACTCATAATGAATTTTATCTTGAATATTTGAGTTTCAGTCTCAGCTTCTGTATGAAAATTTTGATTTAAAAAGTGACATCAAAGAACTTCGACTTTTATTTTATTATTATTTTTTTTTTTTAATAAAAAAGCTTAAATTGACTGTTAAAAAGGAACATTTTTGTTAATTTATAAAGTAGCTCCGGGTTGAGTCCCCAGGAAATGTCTATAAATTGTAAACTGAATATTTTATAAGAAAAGAAAGTAAAACGTTTGAGTTTGAAATCGAAAAATTAAAGTTTTGATTGACATTTAAATAAGCTTTACATTCATGTAAAATCGTTTTGTGCCATTTGCTACTCTGCCCCTTAAAAAAAAAAAAATCGTTTATAATGGAATATGCTCAAAACCATATGTAGAAAAGTGTCTTTGTTAACTTGTTTCTTTTTCTTTTCCATCGGTTCACTTGAGTCGATCCAGTGATAATAAAGTAAATTGCAAAGCATTTAGTGAATTTCCCGACGAAAAAGATCCTCTCCGGATACGTCTGCGTTACGAAACGGAAATTGTTAAATATAAAATTTAATAATAATTTTCGTGACAGAAAACATTGCCTTAAGGTTTATAATAAGAAATTCTCCATATAAATGTGTAAAATAAGAAATGAATGAATAAGCTTGTAGTTTGCACCTACAAACGTTTGCATCTAAAATCCCATTTATCTTAGGAGTAAAGGTTGATGGTACAATATGGTATTAAAATCGATTTTTGAATTTCTTATATATATATATATATATAAAGTATTTAGGAAAAGAAATCAAGCCACGCCGAAATTGTTAGCGATGATACCGTAGAAATAGCTTTTTATTTCGTCTTGAAGCTTTTATGGCTTTTTTATGGCGAAAGCTAATATTTGAGTCGGTGTCATACAATGGTGTTGAAAGAGTAAAGACCCATTAACATAAGCTCTAACTGTTGGTACTTTTAAAGTTGTTTCTTACAGTTTGTGCTGTGTCGGTCTCACATTTGCATGCAAGGGTTATATCGAAAGCTTCGGTTGAAATTCTCCTAATTCTCCGTAAGCGAAATTTCTGTCTTTTTTTTTTTACGATGGGAAATTAAATTACTTCACATCCGGCTCTCATTGGACAACTCTGTTTTCTTTCATTAATTCCATTATAAAGTTTGAGAATGAAAACTACATGTGAAAACAATTTTACTCCTTCCACTTCCTATCCTCTATCCCTGAAAAAGGTTTGCCCAAGCATTAACAATGTTCATTATTCATTCATTAACGTTTCGCTTTTTTAAGTACGCTGATATCCTCGGAAGGTATAAATAAAAAAAAAAAACAAAAAAAAAAAGAAAAAGATTCAAGAAGTTGTTTAACTATTCTGAAACCACTTTTCCAACCCGACATTAACTCTCTTCAAAAAAGAGATGTCATATTTCTTTTTGCTATTATCAAAGTTGTTTAATGCCAAACGGAGAACTGGTGCCGACTTTTGGGTTTGGTCAGCAGGATACTGTCGAATTGTTCTCTGCATGATTGCAATGCAGACAGAAAAACTAATCAACTGCAGCCGCAAGTCCTACGTCTCGTGTTGCACTTTTAACAATGAAAAAAAATAAAAGTAACAATATTAAAATCTCATTTAAAAGAAACAAATTCAAACGTGTCTTATAAAATTATGAATATATATACATATATATATAATTTCTCTGACAGAGAGAAACATCATTAACCGGCTTTTATAAATTTAGACGCATATTACCGCGATATTAAAATCAGTGTGAGAATTCATGGAGCAAACGGATATTTTTTCCATATTAAACGTATTACAAATTGTTTTTTTTTTTGTCAAATTTAGCTCATTGTCTGCCCTTAAATAAATCAAATTCGTGCACATAATGAAATGTTTTCAAATCCATCAAATTCATGAATTTATCTTTATTAATAAATTAAAAGGTATGGACGGTTGGTTGAATGTGAAATTTTCAGATGTATATATATATATCTGTTGCGAAAACATAATTATCATTTTAAAAAAATCGATTTGATTGCGAATTTGCCAATAACGGGAGGAACTGATTTCTTTCATTTTTTTTTTTTAAATGATAAATATTTGATATTTTCGCAAAAACCGAAAATGGGCATTCAAAAGAATTAAAAATAATTTTTTTTTTTTGTGAAATTAAAATCATAAAAGTTAACTGTCCCTCATCTAAACGGTTAGAACATAAAAAGTTAATGTTTCCCATGGCAGAAACCCTCAAAATTTAGTGGGAAATTAGCAGTTTTTAAGCTATTGGTTAAAACATGTGGCTTATGATTCACAATAAAGGTTTTCCGAATCTATTTTATTGCGACTTGTATTTTCCCAAACAAATGTAACCCTGTGTTCCTGCAACTTGACAAAATAAACGGAGAAACGGATGAAAAAAAAAGATCAACATTTTCTTTTTCTGTGCGACATCTATTCGTACAGCCGTAAAAACGGATGTTTAACATTAGCAGAAAATTCAAATAAATATGTATTTAATAATTGTGGTATTCAGGCTTAGAGCGAATTAAAAGTACATTGTAAAAAGAGAATACATATATATATACAAAACCAAGGGGAAAAAGGTTTGCTTGTTTTTTCCCGTAACGTCTATTCTTCGCGTTTCTTTTTTCCGGTGCTAAATGTCATTTCCTTTTTCCAAAGGTTTACAAACCGCAATGCAAACGAGGGAGGACGAACTGCGGGCATTTATCCCTGAGAAAGAGCCATAAATACAATAAAAACACAAAAAAAATTTTTTTTTTTTTTTCTTTTCCGCTTGCCGGGGCCGGCAGCAATTAAAAGAAATTGGAATTTACATGGGCCGGCAAACGTTAATTTTGCATGGAAGTCGATTAACGGGGAATAATTGCAGACGGTCCAATTTTCAACCCCCTACAGACGGGGTGAGGAAGAAGGATTTTTGCGGCAGTGTAGCTGCGAACTCGTTTTTCTGTCGCGGGCAAAAGACCCAAAGCTTGATCGAACCTTAAGGGTTCCGAAATTTTACGTTAATTGGACCTCGACTTCCGGTTTCCCGCGTCAGGTCAGTCAGCACTGATATTGTAGGTGCAAATGAAAATGTTAATTAAGCAATCATCATTGCGTGGAAGTTACGCGGACAAGAAACGCTGAGCTAACCCTCTCCGACAAAATCTAAAGGGAATGATTTATTATTTCTGCTTTACATTTATATCCAATGGGAATGTATAATTTTCTCATTCCAGTGCTGTAAAAGTTTTAGTGTTATATCTTATTTACATACCGGTTTTTCGTTCAAAACCTTAGCCTAATTTCCATTTTTCCTCTGACAAATAAAACCTAGCTGTTTTGCTTAAAAAAAAATAATTTTTGCTCTTTTTCACTGTACATAAAAGAACTATTTCGAATGGAAAAAAAAAATTACATCAGAATACCCGATTAAATATCGGGATATATCAGCATATGAAAAAAGAGCAATATATATATATGCATATGTTTTTCTGCATGCATAATAATTCGGGTTGGTTTATCCGGAATGAAAGGTCGAAAAAAATCATTTTCAATTGTAAAACTAATGGAAGGTTAAGTTTCGAACCAATCCTTACATCGGAATGAAATTTTTGACTGAATCCTTTGGTTTTTGGATGTTCTGCAAATTCATTATCCAGGGAAATCATAATCCGTCTTAATCATTTTTCTTTTCTTGTAAAAAGCACAATTTCCACCCCTTTCTTGTCATCCCTCAGCGAATCCTTAACACTGATAAATTCGATATTTTCGTGAGTTTTTTTTTTTTTTTTTTTTTTTAACGTGCTAACATCAACGCTTCATTTTGCTGCCGCAATTGAGGTTATTTAGACAGATAAATTGCTTTTTCGAGAAAAATAATGCGGTCAATTTATTATCCGTTTAATGTAGAATCGTGGAAAATTATAGGAAAACCTCGTTAGATTTCATTTTGCTAAGGCGCCGATGAAAAATTTTGGTTTGATGAATTTCACAATCTCTTTTAACTCGTGCCCCATTTGCATTTTACATAAGGTGAACTTTCAAAATTGACCTTTTCTTCGGTTCCGCCGCACGGATTTACAACTGACGCTGGAAGTAGCCACAATTTTGTATCTCGAATAACTTTTTCTGCCGGACAATATAGATAATGCACGTTGCGCACTTGATAATTGCTTTAAGTTTGACGGGAAGATTGTGCGACATTTGAAGATTTCATTATCGGCTACGTTCACGCATAAAAACGAGCCCAGTGCCTCGACTCAACCTGCGCCCGTTCGGCGTCCAATTGTTCCGTGCCGCACCGTTCCGGGGGAAAAAAAGATTCCAAAATCCATGTGATGACGGAGCCGCCGTTGAGCTCGGGACTCTGGACAGTGCGAGTTTGGTGCATTGTGGAGAAGTGAGGGCGACTTTGCATCGCGCAAGAAAGCGAAGGATCACACCCCGCGATTTTTACCTTTCCCGCGAGGCGACATCATTCGTTTTCCTGTCTGGCGAAGGAGCGGCTGGAAAGCCAACGGGGAAGGTTTCACATAGCGGAGACGAGGCACGGATGCAGCCGAAACCGCCCTCTTGGCCTGATGCGAGAGTGGGGGTGGGGGTGGAAGGGGGGGTAAAAGCACTTCCAAAATCTAATATTGCGGTGTAGGCATTTCGAAAATTTCCAGTCGATAATCTTTTATCGGATTTCATAATCGACTCCTGCAATTTTTTTCCCTCGATTTCTACGTCCAAGTCCCACCATCGGCCGGATTCGAGTCCTCGACTTGCACCGAAAAGGAACCTCCGACGGAGAGGAATTACGTGCCACAGGAGGGCTTCGTGCTCTCGCGCATGCACCGCAGAAGAGTGTGCCCTGAATTTCGGCCTTATCGAGGATCGCCGAGAAAATCAATTTATATTCCACAGCCCCGCGTTTTTGGGGATGTTTAATCAATTGCCGTTCGCATGCGTTCCCCACATATGTATGTGCCACTAACTTGCGCGTTGCCCATTTTAAATGTGACGTTCCATTCGCATGAAGAAGAAGTCGCTTCGAACCGGATGGATTATGACGAAGACATCAGAATCTTCCCTTCCGAATATTCATCTTACCTCGGCTGAGGGTATTTTACGCAGCAAGCCAAAAAATTTCGGACTTGCCCCGGAAAATCCAGTCGCATTTTGGCTCCCGAAAAAAAAAAAAAAAAGGTACACTTTTCGGGATGGGCGTTCCCGAAGTATTTGCGAGTGAACCTGAAGCGCGATTGAGTTTAATCTCAGCGAAATATCCGCTATGGAAAAAGAAGCAATCTCGGTTCGTTGATGTTGATTGATCGATGAAGGGCCCGACTGTGGGCACCAAAATTTGTGGTCGAACAACTGTGAGATCGAATGCCGGGGGATGAAAGGGTTAAATGCAACAATTGCGGGCCAAGAAAAGAACTCGAATTAAATGCGGGAGCCAAAAGAGGAAAAGTTTTTCGAGATTGAATTTGATTTGTTAGATTTTTCTCCATCTTCTCCGGAATCGTATGGAAAATATGGCTTCCACGGGGGAGCGCGGGGGATGAGAGGGTTGAAATTGAGTTTTCGGGATTATGAGTTAAGGCGCATCTAATGGGAAGCAGAAGAGATTTTAACAGGTAAGTGGATTTCAGATCGCGATGATTCCCTGGCAGGAGGCAAAAAAAAAAATTTTCTTTTTCACGAAATTGAAAATCTCTCCGTATGAAACTGCCGCGGGGAGCCCGGGGGGGGGGGCAAACCTGCGGATCAAAGAACCTCGGCGCAGGCTTCCGTTGCGGGGCGAGAACGAATAAGCAAAATGCCTTGGGATCACCTTCGAGGGTGCAAATTAGGGGTGCGAGGAGAAATATTTCACTTGCCTCGTTCCACAGCGTCGAAGTGGATCTTGGCGAAAAAGCGATTTTTATGTTTATTTTGCGCGGACACAAATGGAATGTGAAAAGGCTCGATCCGGCCATCGGAGACATTTTGCATGGCCGAATATGACAGGTTATTTACACTCCGGATCGGAATTAATGGAGAACGCTGATGCCAGATCAGCTCGCTTATGAAATGGAAGAATTTACTTTCCATTAATAATCAGAACGTGAGGGCCGACACTTGTCGAGGTGGGAAAAGGCTGGAATCGACCGATCGAGAATTTAAATGATGACCAACCCGTTCGATTATCGTTTTTAATGTTTTTCTCCATTTTTCTCCAGAAGCTGGAGGAATCCCCGCTCGCTGATTGCCCGCGGTAGCTTGCCCGCGACCGCCGAACGCGGTCCGAATCATGCGATGTGCCCGGCCGGAAATCTCCCATTTTGTGATGAGGCTTTCCGACTGCGAAAGCAATTTTGACGCCGTCTTTCGATGCAATTTCCGTTTCCGGGTTTTCCACAAAACAGAAGTCTCCTCCCGAGGCACACTGAAATGTCTGCAGGTCGGAAACGAGGACCGACGCCCGGTTTGTTCCCCGTCAAAACAGTCGTCCCCCCCCCCCCCCGCAACCGACGGGACGAACCAGAGCAAAAAGCTTTTTCTTTTATCTCCTCATTTATTTGTCTTCTTCGTGCTGAAGGATAGGAAGAGGATTCGCCGCTGGTCCCCCGTTTACCTTTCGCTTCGGCTTGAATTTAGCCAAAAATCGCTGGTGCTGGGGAAAATGGAAAAGCGCGCATTTTGGTCGCGTAAAGGCGGGAGAGAAAAACGCGAAAGGCATTTCTGCGCGGCGTGGAATCTAACCCAATCCGACGTCAGCGATCGCTGCAGTCAAAATGGGTTGTGGTGAATGTCCCCGCGATCCGACTATCGCCTTGGAGGTTCACTTATTAGCAAGATATTGCAGTTTCCAGATTCAAAAGTTTTTACATAGCGAAATTATTGGAAAAAATAATAAAAAAAAAAAAAAAAAGCATCTCTTTGGGATGTAAACCATTGGCTTTGTTAAAAGTCTGAGATTCAAAATATCCAATGCTCATTGTCATAATTTTTCTGTTATTAAGGGAAAATATTATTTCAAAGCTTCTAATTTGCATTTCTATCTATTCCTTTCCTCTATTCTAAAGGCCGGAAAGTTCCATTAAAGGCAAATACTGGTTTTTTAAATAGAATATTTTAATTTTTTTTTTCTTTCCTTCTTTCATGCTATTTCATCGGCGGAATCTGCAAATATCACCGACATAAGTTTCTTTTGAAAGGCTTGCCTAAGGATCATCTGAAAATCCTTCTCATTTTCTTCCAATTTCTCTTTTTCCGCTTCTTATTTTATTCCTGCGGGAATTTAGGAAATTTCACTGCCCTTTTCCCCCAAAGTCCCTTCTCCTTTTTCAAGGGAAGAAATTTAAAAAAAAAAAAAATATATACTAATGCTCTCCTTCTTGAGAAGAAGCTTCATTTACTTTTTCTCCCATCTGACAAAGTCATAATTTTACTTTTAACCTCTTAGGGGGGGGGTGGACCTCCAAGCCTCCCCTTGTGCCCACTAAACGCTTGATCCCCGAGAGCTTCCGGGATGGTTCTGCAATTTTCAAGGCAGATCCGGGGCGTTATTCTCCCTTCCGTAGCCGACGACGTAAAAATACACGTAACGGTCAGTGCGGTCGCACATTTGAGCGTTAAAATGGTGTTAAATCGTGAAAATTCACCGTTTCCTCCACTTTAATTCGAAGATTGATTTTGCAGTCTCGAAAACAGATATACAAATAAGGATCTTCTCACTCAATGTTTGTAGATGACCACCAATCAATTATCCGCTTGTTGCCTTGTATGTTCACTGACAACTAATTTAGCTTGAGTAACTCGCAAGGGTTGCCAACCCATTATAAATGCATTATTTAAAACTGTTTAAAGTCAAATAATTCTAATTTGAAATATCCAAAGCCGTAATATGCCCTTAAAATATTAAATAAACAGACGTCGGTCAAAAAAATTACCTTCGCTTTTTGAAAATGATATTTTAGATGTACTTATTACGTATATATATATATATTTTCAAATTTAAAACGTAAAACGATTAATAAATTTAAATTACAAAAAATCCTATTTGTTATCTTTAATTAATAATTTCATTATTCATGCATTGTCATTCCAATTTTTAAAATTAAGTTTCATATGAAACTGGTTATTTTAAATAAAAATTGTTGGATTATAAAATTATGTTTGACCGTTATTGTTTACAGTGGCAGTGCGTGTTAAAATTAATAATAAATAATAATTTTGTAGATTTAAAAAATCTATTAAAAGCCTTATTTTCAAGTACGGCCCATAAATTTCGGCCTTGTTCTAGATTAAATCCTAAAGATTTTGAAAGTAAAGAATTAGGGAAAAAAAAACCGTAAAACCGAAAGTAAAACATGTTTTTGATTTTTATTAGTAAGTCATTCCGTTTTTGTATACTTTGATCTAATTTCGTAATCATATTACATAAATAATCTCATTTATTATTTGCCTTTTGTACGCGGCAAACATTATTCTCATGACGTTTTACCCTGGATCCCGATTTGAACAACGCTCGAAACCGTCCATCCATGGGATCGCCTCGATTTGCAGTATCGGGAAATGAAATTTTCCTAACGGCGCTGAAGGTTCATCCGAATGGATTTAACATTTAGGATGCTTTGGTTGCGGCATGAATTTCGAAGCGAGAAAAGAAATGAAGTTTTTCCCATTCGAATTTTAAACGGCTTTCCAGACCGCGGGCAAAAGGACACGCAGGCCTGCGCTGTCGCTCGGGAGGACACTTCGCTTGCCGGAGAAGATGTCGCGGGAAAAATTTTCCGGGACCGCATAAAGCGGAGCGGCCACTTTCAATAAAGCCGCCCCGGCAATAAAGGAAAAGGGCCGCGTGACGGTCCAGATCTTCTGCTACGTGTCCACCCCCTCCCCCCCCCGGATTCCTCCCTCCATTATCCCGGTGTCCAGCAAGGGTGGTGCCATTTCATTTTTCCTCAAATGTTTTTCCATTCCCGTTGCAAACGTACCGCTTGAGATGGCATTTTTCAATTCGCTTCTTGTGTTTCTCGCAATGCCTGGCATGGAGGAGCTTCAAATTTCTCTCGGATATGTTTCATATTGTCCGGGAGAAGCTTTCTGTCCCTTTGAGAGATTTCTTTTGCCGAAGAGGGAAAAAATTTAATTTAATTGGCTTTTTGCTTGTAATGGAAAGCCCGCATTTTCCCTTCCTTTTCCCTCCCCCCCTCTCTCTCTCTCTCTCTCTTTCTCTCTCTTTTTTCCAGCTTTTCCGAGGCCAAAAATTTTGGTAAAAGAAGGCTAAGTTGTCTTTTAGAGCCTAATTTTGGGCTAATTGTCTTTGGATGGATTAAGAGCCACGAGCGTGTTGAATTCTCTTAAATTCATTCTGGAAAGCTGGAAATCAGTTTGGAGTTTGTTATCATTGGATTTGAACTTGTCAGGAACCGTGGATTAAACGGCTCCGGTTTTATTCCGCGTTTATGGAGAAAGCTTCCAGGTATTCAGGAGCACAGGGTACGAAATGTCTGTAAGGGTTCTTTTACGGACATGTCTTTTTCAACTGGGATAAATGCCTTATGAACATTAACTAGTTTCGGTATTTTAATTTATAATGTTTTTATGACAAATGCCTAAAAAATGAAATAAAAAAAAAATAACGAAATTTGCCTTTTAATGGTGATACATATAATTCCCGAAAGGCAGATACGATATGTGTCGTGGACTGACAGATGATGTAGGATCTTTTTATAAATCCAACTAGATTTTTGTTATTATTTCGGATTACCGATCGCAGCGTATGCGAATTCGGGAGAGAAACTTATTCCTATGTTATCACATCTAAATGATCCTTTTTGCCAAGTATTTTAAGCTCGTGTAAAAATTTTACAACGTGCAAAAAACGTTCAAATAATAAGCACATGCATATACAAGTTTGTTGCGATGCTTTTCTTGGTAGCGGTAATAATAACCAATAAATTCGGATGTGGATACGTATATGTAATCATTGGCTGCCGTTTCATGCGTAAATGCGTTTTCCCCTCTGAAGCGAAAGATTTGTATGTAGTGCATGTGAGGCTGGAAAGAAAAAAAAAATATGTTAAAATGAATGCAATGGAAAAACGTCCTGTGACACTATCAAAAAACATCGCAATTTACGGGACCAGTAAAAGTCAAGTGATTAGAATTGAAAACTATGAAATATTTTATTAAAGTTAAAGTTAAAGCTTCGGGATTATTTTATTTTGAGGATCAAACTTGTGATATTTATTTAGTTTCCTTTCATTTTAAACTTCTGATTGTAGCAAAAAAGTAGAAATTTCTCGAAGAAAATTCTTTTATTATTAAAATTTTATAATAAAGGCAGTTTGAGATGCGGGCAAAGAATTTGGACGATTCTTCAACCGAATTGTTCCTCGGCAAAAGGAAAACGGGGCTTCGGGTCAATACGGAGGATCGTCCATTTATCTATGTAACATGTTCGCGACATAAAGTCTGCGAAGAAAATATTATTCAATTATTATCCAAATGGATTTCGATTTCCATCTTAATGAGGTTCTTAGGGGCATTTTCTGCGTTCGAATGGCGGTTTCTCGTTGCCAACACCGCAACAGTGAAATAGCATTTGCAATGGAAAGACGGTACCGACTGCGTGTCTTCATCTGATAGTCCCTCGGATGGAATTAAGAGCATAAAAGAGGAATTGCCGCTGACGTTTCGTGCACTTTTACGACCGACAGTCCGAAATCGATTTGCAGCGAGATCGCCACCCATGAAAAGTTCTGCTTTCCGCTTTCCATCGGCGGGGGCCGCCCGAGAGAAAAGGAAAATCCTCCGGCCGCAACCCGAAGCCGCCGCCGCGCGCTTTCGGGCAAGTCCAAAAAGCATCCGGCTTCGGCTCGACACCCGGGCGAATAACCGCCGAAGACGAATCCGCGGATGTTATCGGCTCCAGCTCCAGCTCCAGCTCCGGCTCCGGCTCGCCGGAGAAACGGAGCCACGCATTTGGTATGAATCGAAAAGTATAGTGCAAAAGCTGCAGCGAAGAAAGTATAGTGCAAAGCAGCCCTCCTTAGTGAAACGTGTAGTGCGGATTAATTTCGAAAAAAGACCGAGATTTTGGAGAAAATTCAAATTTCATTCCCGCGCAAAAAAGATTTTGGAATTCGGACGCAAGAAAGCAGAGCATAAGAATCCTCATAAGGTCGAAACGACGGATTTTTAATCGATTTTTCTCTTTTTCTGTTCATTCAAAAGATTTTCCTCAAATTAAACTGGAAAACATCGACTGTCGCTGATCTGTTCGCATTCGGTTACATTGAAAATACAATGTGAAAATATTTAAATGCGTTAGCGGATTTTTTTTTTCGAATGGGAAAAATGCGATGCTGCTCATGATATGCGAACGAAACGCAAATTATATATACATATATATATATATATATAAAACGAGCATATTTTGAACGCAAAAACTCCCTGGATTATAAATGCGGCCCGGAATCAAGTTGGTGAATAACACTGCATCCACTTCCCATCGGGAAGCCATGTCACCGCAAGAGCATGGAGGAAATGTTTCAAGGGGGTGGAAAAAGTGCATTGATATTATTACCTTTGAATGGGCTCATAAAAGAATAAAAGTTCGACGTAAATTATTTTAAGATTAGGGCCGTCCGACATTAAGTGTTGCAACCATAAAGAAAGCATGCCATGCACAAACGTAAGGGAGAGCTACTTATCATCTATTCCTCTTACGAAAAATACTTTATAGAAAAACTTCTTTTTCTCTCTCTCTAATGGATATTTAATCCCTTTCACGTTAAAAAAAAAAACATCCAATTTCATTATTACCTTTGGAAGCCGTAAAAAAAAAAAAAATGCTATATATATAACTCGAACATATAATGAATATTCCATATACAAAAAACTTTGAAATAATATTTATATATTCTTAAGAGTTAGATTCGGATATCAGATGTGAATTTTTTGATCTCGCTTAAAAAAAAAAAAAAAATGATATATTTCACAGGTAAAAGGCAGTGCCTCGAAAAATATAGATAATACAAAAGTTATGGATAATTAATTTAGCTTCCTGCTGCAGCGGCTTCAGATTCCGGTCAAGGAGGGTGGCTAATGCTCGGTTCAGGAATTTCAACCGATTCCGCGGAGATTCCTCCGCTGCTGCTGCTGCTGCTGCTGCACAAGCCAGAAGGCGTCCGATTGCTCCCTCGGGTGCAGTTACTCCGGCTGAGAATTGCAGTTCCGGTATCTTTATCTCCCGGTGCTTCACGGGTCGCCGCATTTGCCGACCGAGAAACGCGGAAAGGCGGCTTCGACAATGAGAGCTGTAAAATTGCTAAGGCCGGAAAATAATTGATGCGCCTGAAATATTGATTAGCTGATTGCATTTTAGAATCACGCGCGCACGCACACGCACATTTATTTGGAATTCTTTATGCGCATAAATAATACAAAGAATTCTTCCCTTTTGCGTGCCCGATTCCCGCGGGTGGTTTCTCCATTTACGCGCTGCATTGCTGATACGGGCCCGTGTCCTCGGCCCGTGCGCTCCTGACACGACAGCGCCAGCCTTCGACGGAACTCGATTTATTTTCCAATGCGGAATGCAATAAAAGCTTTTAACTCCATTTTGCCATTTTTAATGGGGGGGGGGGGGGGGGGCCCATTTA
>JAOWBB010006884.1:0-16232 GCA_028565995.1 Ricinus marginatus
CCCCCCGAGCTCGCCCTCCCTCCCTCGGCCTCCGGAAAACGGACGAATCCATCTCTTTCGCTGCGGACGAGCTTTCCATTATGATGGATTTCCTCCTCCGCCGTAGTCTCGCCTTATCCCATTTGCATGTCTTCGCCTTTTTAAATTTTCGCGGCCCACTCGCGATCATCATCCCAACCTACCCCGAAACCTTTCGTGTGTCACGCTTATTTATATATATATACACTGTTTTTTTTTTCTTTCCATTTTTATTTTTCAGAATCCCTTGTTCAGGAGTTCGAACTGGAGAGGAAGTCGCGACAACAGCAACAGGTCGACAGAGATGTTAAATCTCCCCTTCAAGGTACGTTCGATGCCTCCTCCGCCTTTTCCGGTCCCCTCCGCGGGGACGGCGCCCCGGCTTCGACGCGGAAATTTCTCCTTTTTCCGAAAAAGAAAAGAAACCTGAGACGCCGACGCTCGAAACGCAAACGTTTGACGATTGAATCGTCTGCCAGGCACGCAAAATCCACGGCGAACATCTCAACTTTCTTGACTTCTTCATAAACTGTGTGTCATTCAAAGATCTGACAAGTAATTTGCCCGATACGTTCAACAAATTTGTAGCTCTCAGTTCCCGATCCTCCCTTCCGACAGCCTTTGATTCCGCTCTTTTCCGCGGGCGAGGGCCGAGGCATCCTCTTCGAGTGCTGCACGACCTCTCGGGGTCCTGCCTGGAAGAAAACCAACTGGAAAAGAAAAGGAAAATCGAAGTTTCCCGCATGCCTTCGCCTCTTGTGCACTGGCGCAGAGTGGGCCGAGATCCGTCATATTTTCGGGTCGTCGGATTACGTGCTCGATAGAGTTTGAGGGCAACGTCGGGCGTCGAAACAATCGGGAGACTCAGGTTTTCCCCGTCGATGCGGCGTCGGACACAGAATTTAAGCAATGTTATATAGTCTGAATGTTCGCAAAGGCGTTTGCCATCGGAGACAGAGAAATATTCTTCGTCCCGATCTCTCTCACGTAGCTGGCATCCAATTAAGACGGAATTATTCACCTGCTTGCGGATGTAAAATCCTTCGCCGTTTCCGTAATAAGCGATGTCGTTTTGATTGATAGACAGGTCCTTTCGACGATAATTACAGACGCGGAGGAGGACAAGGCAGCAGGGAAAAGAGAGCTCCGGCCACGTAACGACATTTCGAATTCGAGAAAAGGATAATTATTTTGAAATTTAGACCGCTTAAATTTAATTGTTCCCGTCTATGTAATAGGAAAATAACAATTTTTAGCGCGGCACCGCGGAATTGAGTTCGTATCCCGGAGAGCTGAAGATATCGAGCTCAGTCTTTTTACGGTATCCTCTAAGACCGCCATCAATCATTCATCTCTGACAGATCATCCCTTAACGTATCCAATTTTGTTCCACGGTATGTGTTTTTAATAAAATATCGCGGGGGTCAGGATGAAAACGTTCCAACCTGCTTATGCTGGGATCCAGGCAAACCGCAATTTCTCCTCCGTTCGTCTCCAATTTTCAAAACGCTGCCCTCTCTCCCACCCTCACCCCCTCCCCTCCCCCCCCGGGGGACATCGTGCGACCGCTGCGATTTTCGCTGTTGCACCGTTCGGCCATTAAAACTCTCGAGCGCTGCCTCGCGATTCGATTTATCGCTTCGGAGAGGAGCGGCCCACGAGGTGGACCTGCCCGGAGCTGCCAACGAGTCGTTACCAAGTGACCGTACCCATTGAAAGCAAAAAGGTGGACTTAAAAGTGTAAATGAGGTTAATGAGTAATAACGCGAACATCACATTGGTCCTGGAGAGGGCATAAATACGGCACGGGAAGGCGTGTGGGAATTTTTAATTAGATCGCTGGAAAGTTTTCCTATTTACCTGTCGATTGCCGGCGTTAAACATGGGTTTCTGGCCTCATTCGGAGCCCCGCGGAAATGCGTCAGCGATCAGCGCGGGTCACGCAAAGACATTTTTTAACGTATGTTTCTGTCACTTTCTCATTAAACGCTACGGCGATGGCAAAATGGCCGGCGATTTGCATTTTCTTTTTTACCCTTCGCAATTCATCGAGCGCAACGGGCGCTCCCGGATTTTCCAAAGGCCCGGAGAGAAGTTCGTCCCCCCGATCGGAATCTTGACTCGTTCATTTATTTTTCCTCGTTTTCCAGCGTCCCTCGCGAGCTTTTCCGCGCCGCCTCGGGCGGGAAGAGCTTGAGCCGGAAAGGGGAAAAAAAAAAAAAAGAAAAGGAGGGCGAACCTTCTTGGCGATTCCAGTCGCGATGGGGTGACCGCTTAAGAGCGGAGGCTGCTGGAATGCTGGCATCCGCCGGCGACGAAATTCCCCGTGCCGCCGGGGAAAAGTAAATTCCCTCCGAAAGCGGAAGACACTGAAGCGCCGACGCAGAGGGGGCTCATTTCCGGTTCGCGGACCAAAAAATTCAACACAAATAATTGGCACTTTTTTATTTTTCATTTTATTTTTTTCTCTTTTTGTAAAGCCCCGAACTTGAAACGAGTTATTATATTAATTTGAAAGGAGAATAACATTAAAGCTCAATTTTCAGAAAACATTTACTGAAATCTAATAAATCAAATTCGTAACATACAATCATTTTCATTAAATCCTGAATTAGTTGAGAGATATTTTTCTTTATTTTTTTTATTCTTCTTTTTTGTTTGTTCCGTTTGGGTTAAAATCGGTTTCTGATTCCACGATTTCGCCCGAAAATGGGGGGGTTCAAAATCGCTTTACCTTAAATATTGGAAAAATGCTTCTTTTTTTTTTTGTTTCAATCTCATGTTTAGTTTCAGCTTTGCAGAGTTCGAATTTGTGAAACCATGCAACCTCCTTATATAATGATTGGCCTTTTCTTATAATTCGTTCGAGACTCCATATATATATATATATATTGTTGTTCAGCAATAACATCAAAATTAAAAGAATAGGTCAAATTCTTTTAATGTTGAAAATATTTTAGCTGCGATAACTTTTGAAAATATGGTTATTATTACTTTCTAAGGTAAACCAAACTTCATCTTCTATACCCGCGCTAGCTTTTTGATGTATATTTTTAGTGCGCCCAATGAAAACTACTAATTTAGGTAAAAGAAAATTATACATTTCATAAGGGGAATGTTTATAAAGTATTAGCAGCTGTCTTAATTTATATTAATTTAATGCAGATCCTCTTGACCATTATTTTTATATAACTCTATTCGATGTGGAAGACGGTCCTCTTTTTCTCTTTTACCTTTCCCGAGCATCCTGAAGCCGGAGGAGGAAAATCCGGAATTTTTTTTCTTTTTTCTTCTGCCCCGACGCAAACCTCGGATTTTTGAGTGAAAGGGAAACGGAGCGAGATTGGAAACTCGGTTTGAAGCTCCGTGGCATTCTTTATCCACGAGAGGGATGGATAATTCCGATTCATTCTCTGCCGGTTCGTATATGCTATTCCGTGAGAGGGTGATCAATCATATCAAGATTCAAAAATCGCCTCCTGCCGCTGACAGGCCTTGTCCCCTTAATTTAATACCAAACTTTCTTCGGAAAGATCCATTTCCATCGCTTCCATGGAATAACATAAACTTTTCCCGGTGATGTGCTGCGGGAAGACGCCGGGAAATCTCTGCGGGGAAGGTCCAAAAGGCAGCGGAGTTTCTTCTTTGCGCCCCTCCCCCTCCCTCCCTACCCCCCCCCCCGGAACCCTGCGAATTCTGCTTCGGTTCACCTTCTTTTCTCTCTCTCACTTTTGGCCCTGCAAATGTTTTTTTTTTTTCCAGTTTTTCGAACTGCTGTTGCTGCCATTGGCGATCTAATTACCGGCGAAATAAGAACCGTTTATTGTGATTTAACGTGATGCGATGGCTCTGGATGGTCTCCTTGCTATGTTATTACTTCCATGTCCGGAAACGCAATTTCCCAATTGTAAAATTCCGCATATATGACTGCATTGTCGCATGCTCTGGTCTTTCGCATTACGCGCTTCCCGTCAACTAATCTTACAATATATTTCCTCGCCTGGCATCAAGTTGACCGCCCGAAAATCAGGCTCGGTGCTCAAAATTCAGATTCATTTAGGGCTATCGCATCGTCGGAAAAAAAAAATCTTCTTCGTGCAGTGTTCTGAAATGTCGTTGACGGAGTTTTTTATCCGCTTTTAAGTTTCAAGTTAGTAACCAAACCAAGATTTAAAAACATATAATGAAAACCATTTGCAGATTACTTTCGACGAAATCTTATATTTTTTTTTTAATGTGAGACACTCTCCGAACGGAATCACAGAAAAAAAAAAAATGCAATTTTTAACTTTGCAAAGATTCGAATCGCTAATAAGAACAATCGTCAAACCGCAAATTGTCAAAATAAACAGCTTTCGGTCATTTTGATTAATATTATTAAAATTGCAATATTCCAGGATTCAGATCAGTCCTCACATCCTAATCCACGCATTATATATTTTTCATACACTGTGCAAATTGTAGCTGTCGTCGATTTACGAGCTTAATTTTTATTGTGGATTTTCTGTTTTTTTCTTTTTTCAGAATCTAGAGCCGGATACTACAAAAATTCAGTTCTATTCACGAGTGCAACTTAAGCGATCGGTTTTTTTCTACAAGATAAATTAATTGCATAAATAATCATAGCGTTTGATTAAGAAAGCTCATTCAAAATAAAATAAAAAAAAAAAAGTTCAATACCCGTTTAAAAAAATTAAACATCGATAATATATGACGCTTCTCATACACGGAATTTTTCTTTTTCTTTTATTTATTTAATTATTTATTAATGAACAATTTCTCCGATATGAAAATCACAGTTTCGATGCCGACTTTTTCTAACGGGATGATCTCAAATATTTTGTCTATGTAGATAAATTTAAAATTTAAAATGAAATCGCATTAATTTTCATAAGTTATATCAAGAAAGCAAAGTATCTTAAATTTTCTTTTCAAAATGCAACGCACGAACAAAATACAAAAATTCTTTTTCTTTTTTCAATGAGTTTTATTTTCGAAGAAAGAAAAAAAAAATCTAAAAATTAAATTCAAACAAAATGAATTAATTATTTAAGTATTAATCAAAAAATTATTATGAGTGTTCTTTGAAAATTTTTATCATAGCACAATAAGTCTTACTTATAGTAATTTATGATCGTACCTCTCGATTATATATTAAACGAAAAATAACTTGTATTAGTCCATCATAATAATTGTAGAAATGTGACGGAAAAAAAATTTTTTTTTTTTTCGTTATTTGTATAAGAAATTTTTAGGATATAAATAGGATCTTTTTGTATATAATAATTGTATTTAAAATGTGATTTTTTTTTTTAAAAAAAAAAAAAATGATTTTATTTCCTTCAAGAACCTTTTTGTTTTCCTCGGTTTTTTAAATGTTCTGTACAAAGAAAAGAAAAAAAATTAAATTTATAACGTAGCCGAGTATAAATATATAAATACATATACGATATAAAAAATTTACGTTAGGCTTGGCGTGCGGATCAAAGTGGAATATCGCTGTAGAAAACGTTTTTCTCTATAGGTTTTTTTTCTTTTTTTTAGCGGCTAAGGAAAATCGCTTTTCTTTTCTTATCCCGTCAAAAAACGGTCTTCCACAGTGTTTCCATGTTTAATCGGTCGCTCTGTACACATCAACCGCACATATGGGCGGCACCCCATTGATTATGATCAACAGAAAAAGGTTATTTGAATATGTGAATTATGGAAGGGTTGGAGAAAATGTGCACGCACACCCTCTCTCTACCCTCAAGCATCATAACAATATAACTATATTTCTATCGACGTTTATGAATTAATGCGCTATTTTTTTCCCCCGGAAGTAAATGTAAAATATTTTTTATTTATTAATATTTAATATGCGATACACATATACCGAACAAGAAAATAGTACTTGAAAAAAAATGAACAAAAGAATTAAGGAAAAAATATTCTTTCCTTTTTGTAGTTAATACGAAATTTTTCGTAAATGTTTTTAGATAGATATGTATAAGAAAAAAAATTAATAGTCTTTTTACTTATATGTATCGTATACAAAAAAAAATGTAGAGAAAATTTTCACTTCCTTTTAAAAAACAAAAAGCAAAAAAAAAAAAAAAAAATTTAAAATGCATGTAATTCGTGTCGCTAATTTTTAGCATAAACTTACGAGAATGTTATTCATGGGTATGTTTGTCTATATGCGAATAATTGATTCGCTTAGTTATTTTGGCATACGCATCATGTATACTGCACGCATTCCCGATTGGTCGATCTCTTCTCTGTACTTTAATTAGACTCATATTTGCGAGGACAAATTGCTTTTTCCTACAATATTATAAATTAAAATAACAATATTTCATTTAAATTTCGTTTTTATATGCTTTTGAAATAAACGATTTACTTTTCACGGTGTAATCTCTATATGAATATGAATATCTAGAAAAGGTTGATAACAACATTCCATCAATGTTTAATTTTTAACATTTGGGACTATCTTGAAAAATAAATATTAAAATCTCAGAGTCCTTTAATATATGTAAAAAATATATTTTTTATATGTGTATTTAAAGGGAAGAGAATGCTAATGCATTTTGTGTATGTCATTTATTTAGAGTGAAAGAAGTCATTAAAAAGCTATGGAAATTAATGTTTATGCAATTTTTTTTAAACAAATATTTCCCTCTGCGATTTTTTTACGTATTCGGTTACTTCTGGACCACGTACCTGTCGGGTTTTCTGCAAATCAGGCGAAGATGATGCCCCGCACCGCTTCAGTCATCCGAAATGGCACTTGCCGCGATTCCCCAACTCAATGTGAAGCTTTTACAACGGATTATTTTGCGGTTATTTATTGCCCGATGAAGAGATCCGTTGCAAAAGGTTAAGTTCGGGTAAGTAATCGACGGTCCGACAGCATTCCCTTTGGTCTCTGCCACCGGCTCTACCCTACGCCCCTACGCACCCGACAGTGGCAGGATCTCTCCGGCGGAGAGATTCGAATAAAACCCGTATACAGGAGGGACACAAACAACGGCCCGGATCGAAGCTTTTAAAACACCGGAACGATTCAAAATGAATCTCGCGTTCGTCAAATAGTTTTTCCCGATTTTCTTGGCCGAGACATTTGGTCCTAGCGTCTTTGCCGTCGGTGGACGACCATCTTGGATACGGGTTGCCCAACTCCGACCTCATTTGAAAAGAAATCATTCTCGAGGATGCAGCCAAAAATTTCGTTATTTGCACAATATAAGCTTTCCAATATAACAATACTTGGTACAAATCACCGAATTCATTGTCTAAGGATAGCCCTAAAACGCGTTCCGCAGGTTTCGGTTTCCCTAAGCAAATTGCACAATTCGCGTCATTGCGGATCATCCGCTGCTCGCTGTCTTAAAAGTGCTTTAACACATACAAGAATTGTAATGGCGTTAAAGACAAAAGGAGGCATTTGGATATTTTAAACATTCATTTTGAATAATTTACATGTTGAATGGAGTCCGGAGTCATAATATGCAATTAAATTAACATAAGGGCGTGCCGGGGGAGGTTTCGAACCTACGGACTTAGCATATGCTTCTCTTTGCCCTTCCAGCTCTTAATATATTATTCCATTCTGGAGCATTCTTCTACGAAGCAAAAAAAAAAAAAAAAAAAAGAACCCATGTTATGAAAGCGTCGAACCGACTCTCCAGAATATCTTCGTGTAGATCGGGTGGAAATTTCGCTTCGCGATTTTCGATCGCACGGGGATTCCTGCTGAAAAGCCTTCGCCGGAATCGTCTGACACCGCCAAAAAGTTGTCGATCCGGGGGCGCATAAATCGAAAACACTTCGCCGCGGGAGGCAGGATTTTAGCCGGATAAAAATCATAATGACACTCCGGAACATACGAAAAAAGGAGAAAAGAAAAAGGTAAAAAAATGCATCGGCCATTTTGGTTTATGTTCCTTTGCCCCGAAAGAAAACGAGGACGAGAAAACGCGACCCGTCCTATAAGCTAAGCAGCAAACCGCGTACCAAATCCCCCGAATCCTTCGTCTCAACTAAGAAGATTTTCCATGGGAGCCGTTCACAAAAAGTTTTGTTTTCTTTTTTGAATTTCAAATGATTTTCGTTTGCGGTCGAACATTTTGCCTTCGCGCGCCGAAGCACAAAAAGAGGCGATCCCCGAGACGTGGAACGACGTGCAAAGGCATTATCTTAGGTTAAAAGAACAAACGTATATGATTGATACCTAATTAGAAGAGGTAGAGGGCACGAGGGGGGCACTTAATTTCAGGTTTCCGTAAAAGTAATGGAGTTGTTCGCCATACGATTTACGTATGGTTACGAGGTGTTTGAGACGGGTTTGAACGATGATACTTTTTCAAAAGCGCATACGTTCAATGCCTGGCACCTCAGTTCCAGGCGGTAACCTCCCTCGGCCGTGCGGGGTCGCATCGCCCCGAGAAGCTCCCTTGTTTTGTCCCCAACGCGTTTTTCTTCCCATTTTTCGAAGTGCTCGGGTTAGTTCGAAAGCTCGCTGGAAAAAATAATCAAAAAGGCAACCTTTAAGGGAAAGGCAAATTTTCAATTTTGGAAATTCAAATTTTTTTTTTTTTTTTTGTCCACTTTCCTTCGAGGGAGTTTCGTCATCCGAAGTCAAACATCTCCCCCGGTGGCTACGTGCAACCCTCGAAGTGTAATGCGTCATTTTCTTTTAAATGAACTGTTCCGCAAAGTCGATTGGCATTCGATGAATGGAAAATGAAAAGGGAAAAAAAAAGGAAAGGGAGACTTTCGGAAAATTCAATTAGGAGCGGAGCCTTATTTTCCATCCGAGGAATGATGATTACAACTCTCATTAACCTTAAACCGGGGAGACGGCGGGAAAAAAAAACTGGCAACTTTCTGAAACTTGACGAATAAATAAGTTTTGCTTTATTAAACCCCCTCCCCCCGCTCCTTTCGCGCCCCTGACCGATCGCCTGCCCCTCCCCGTACCCGGAAATAATCGTGGCAGCAAAACCGTCAAAGCACGGAAAGATGTATTTCATATTCGAGGAGGCAGCAAAATCTTGCAAGGAGGCAGCGGCAAACATCTTAGAAAAGCCTTATTATCTATGTAAATTAAGCCTCCCAGAAACACTTACGTGCTTTATCTGCGGCAACAAATTGTGTCCAGCTTAAACTTTCTCCCTTATCTTGGATAACAAACTTTCTCAATGCAATTTGTCCAAATTCATATGGAACCGAATTTTCTCTTACCAACATCCGAACCAAACGGAAGCGGCCGTTCCCCGTCCGGCGAAGAACATGAATTTGATGTCGTGTAAAATTTACACGCTTCCGGGATAATTCTCATACTTTGGGGATGGCGAAAGCTCGGCCCTTCGGGGGAGACGATTCGACACCGATTTTTCCTTTTTTTTTTCTTTTTTTCCTTCACGAGACAAAAGGCGAATTTTGATCAATTCGCTCCGAAAGGAAGGGACAGAGGAGACCGTCGCGCGATCGAAAACGCTTCTCCTGGCGGTCATTTATACATTTTACGCGCATGCATATGTTGTACCTATAAAAACGACTGGTACGTGTACAGCCTTGAAATTAATACCCATTTGATCCAGTCAATGAATTCATAAGCGACAAACGATCGGTTTCAATTCCATGATTTCATTAATTCCCAAACAAAGTGGATCCGCCGTGGAAGAAGAACCGCATCGCGGAGGCTTCGAACGCGGCCGTCCTCGTCTTCTACGCCAATCCGATTTGTCGAAGCCTCAAAAAACGAATCAACGATTCCCCCCACGGCCTCGAAATTGAAGGATTGAACGACGTATTCGCCTACATCCAATATAAGAATTATCCGGGAGCCAGAAGGGCATCCGAGGTTCGCTTCCGGAGCCTCACTTGGGCCCTTCTTCCCTCCCGAACCCGTAGGTATCCACTCCGCGGCAAAAGGGGATTCGGAAACGGGTACCGGCGGAACCGAAAACGTTTTCTTAAATTGGACACCTAGTAAATTGTACATTGTTATTATTTTTATAGAAAAATGAGTGTATAATTATTTATATTGCTCCGGCTCTTTTCCTCTTTTTTTTTTTTGACTTTTGAATTGATTGAATCGAATCCAGGAATAATTTTCAACTCGAGATTTCTCAGCTCGAGATCGTGATTGGTGTTCTGGTCTTCACCGGGCGATTGGTGTCCAACCTTTCAAGCCTGCTGCTGTTGCAGGCGCGAGAACCCCGGAAAAGCGGAAGAACCACCCTCCCGCAATGGCGATGCCCTTCCCGCAGCACGCGAAAGCGATCGCTCTGGGAGAGAAACGAAAAAAAAAAAAAAAATCAAAACACCGCAGGAAACCGTGTTGCGAATCCCGTCCGCTGGAAAACGCGGATTTAAAAGTTATTCATTAAAGTAATAAGGTAAAACTGAAAACCATGCTGCTGAATATTTTTAATATTAAGGATGGAATTCAGTCAAACTTCGCTTGAATATGAAAAATCGGACTAATTTTATATAAAGCCTTCGATAAATTTAGATTTCGGGTTTTAATTTTACATTATTAACGTGGGATGAAATGAAGCATGTTACAACCGTCGTTTTATTGGAAATCTATTTATGTGGCCCGGGAAAATCCTACGGGAAAGATTGATTTTTGGCTTCCTGTAAGATTCTGCCAATCTTTCCGCCCTCTTCTTTTGCCCGGGAGCGAGCGAGAAAAATGTTAAGAGCTGCTGCAAATTTCGGGGCGGGAAAAGGGCGCAAAAGCCGATCGCTGTCCCCGGCTTGGACTCCTCACGCATCGCACGACGTTCCTTCGCTTTCTTCTGCTGTCGGCCAAGTCTCCGGCTCACACGCAAAACTCGGCGCGTTTCCTCCCCAAAGAGTCCCGGTGTAATTTGCCAGCAACCCAGCTCTTCTGGGTTTTTATCGCTTCCCTTCCTTTTCCCTCGGTCTCCCTGGAGCATTTCAGCACGAGTAACTGATTTAATGTCTTGATTTTAAAATTAGCATTTGATTAATTGACTTATTTTCGATAAATACGAAATAACGTAACAAAGGAAGGAAAATTAGATAACGTCACCTAATGGAAACGGCATACAGCAATGAAAACAATGGAAATCATGCAAACTGCAGGAGGAATTATTATAATAATTAAAATAATTATAATTATAAGGAGCAGGGAGAGTCATTTGTCAGGAACGCTTTGACACTTGTTGATTAAAATTCCGCCTTGTCTTGCAAGGTCCACACCACGAATTCGGTACCTGAATCGCGTGCCTGCCATTTCTTCCAGCCTTTTGCGCGATGCCTCGCCTCTTTCCCTCCTCCCCTGCCCCTCCATCTGAAATTTTTCTTCCCTTTGAAAAATGGACGTGCGCCTCCCGTCGCGCGACATTGCTCGGACGCTGGACCCGTTCGGGAAAGCCCAAACAAATCCGGAGTACCACGGCAATGCTGCAAGCGACAAATGCACGCACCCGAGACAATTTTTGCGGCAGATCCTTCCATAATGCGAAGTGGTTTTGATTTTCTTGTTCTCATCAGCTTTTGCTCCCTTCCCTCGGTTCCTTTTTTCACTCCCCAGTCGTGCACACCCTGCAATAATACTGACTTACGACCACGGATCACGCAAACTTGCCAACCGGCGTTCGGCGCCGTCCGTTTTTGTGCTCGCACGTCCTTTTTCGGTTTCTTCGTTTGCAGCGGTTGGCCCCGCAGGATTTGCCAAACCGATTTATTCCGCGGCACGACAATTTATTCACAGATTCATTACGTCAAGCAACAGCGAAGCGGGGTTAAATGCGTTCCAATCAATTTATTTTTTTTTTTTTTTGCACACGCTCAAAGATTTTAAAACGGGAATCTTCTAAAAATTTGCAGCACATATAAAATTATGTGAAATACATTTACATCTGTCACGAGCGACTGGCGACAGAATTGAAACATTCATTATAACACGAGGTTTGAAATATTTACGTGTAAAATTACAATTTCATCACGAGAAATTAACATCTGATGCAGGCAATTGTTCCCTGTTAATGTACCGACACATAACGTACCGGTATATGGTTTCCGATATTATTCCATTGTCAGAAAGACATGCAGTTAAACGTTGAAAGTGGAAATAATAGATAGGGAACTCGGATGGCAGCTTTGTTGGCCGCACAAAGGAAAATATTGAATCTCAGTGCCGATTTTAAACAATCTGCGGCACGATTGTCTTGAACGTTACTCATTCAGCTCCGAAAAATATCGTTCAAAGGTATTTGATTGAAAACTTAATCAAGGCAAAAATTCTTTCCTTTTGTCAGGAGACAATGGCAAAGGAATTTTAATTTTCGGGAGGTGGATAATCGAAATGTGACGGTTTCTCCGGGGCTTTGAAAATGCGCATCGAGCTCGGTTTTTCGAAAGCGAGACTGGTGGAAAACCCGAAGGCCCGCTTTTCGCCGAACCTTTTCCGAGGGAATTTCCCGCCCGCCCGGCCGTGCCACGGTGGAACGAACTTCGGGAAACACCTTTTCAACCCACGAATCGCGTAATTTGAGATCCGATGCTGCCGCCCCGATCGTTCCTTCCCCGATCCCCCCCCGGGTCGATCTTTTCGGAGCCTGGGGTGGGCAATGCGCACAACTGAATATTTTTGGATGAGATCAACCTCGCCGAAAGCGTCGCTCAGTCTGCCTTCGGGCAGAACCCGGCCGCGGGAGCTTTCGCACGTGACAACGCCGAGAAAAATCATCCCTTTCCGACTTTCCTTCGCCGGGCAAGCCCGGGGGCCGTCCGAGCAACCCTCCTCGTCGCGGGACATCAGCGGGGAAAAATTAGGAGCCGAGAAAGCGGCGCAGAAGTAGTTTATTTTAGCCATTAAAACGGATGGAACACATTTGATCTCCTGCTTCCTTCTTCATTAGAGGATGCTGAAACGAGAAATGTTCCCTCAGCGTTTACTGCGACAAAAGGGAAGGTATCAAATTAGCAGGAGTGGAAACGAAGACGAGCACTTCAGCGGCACAAAAGAAAAGATTTTAAAGAGCAATCGACAGCAAATTTTTTGTTTTCAAAGCCACACTCTTTTTCCCTTTTCTTTTTTTTTTTTTTTTTTTTTTTTAGAGGGGGCCGATTTCATTAGCCCGGAATGAACCTTCCGGAAAATTCTTTTACTTTTTCCGCAACCTTTTGTTCCGACGGGGGGGTAATTTTTTTTTTTTTTTGCGCTCAAGAGTTCTTACCAAAACCTTCCATTCTTCTCCTTTTCTTTTTTTCCGAATGCTCTTAATTAAAACAGTTCTTCTCGCCTTCGACCCGAGCGACGTACGATTTTTCAAAAAGGTTGACGGATGGATATCCATGTCAATGGAAATTTGAAGCGACATAAAAAGGAGGGAAAAGAAGGAAAAAAAAAAAAAAAAAACCAGTGACCGAGGATTTTTATCGCTCTCCGGCATTATCCAGGTGGAAAATTTTCATGTTTTAGTCAGAGAATTTACGACCACGCTTCTCTCGAGAACACCGAGCGTGCCTGTCCCGCCCGACGGCAAGGGCGTCGTCCTGAGGTGCAGAAGCGACGTCTCCGAGAGACGTCCGTCTTCGGGCTCCGCGTTCGAACGCTCTTCCCCGGGACGCGGAGCGAACGTGGCCAAGCGATCGCTCCGAATCGGAAATTAAAAACGATATCCGAGGGCGTGGAACGGATAATGTCAGCAGATAATCAACGCCGTTAATTAAAAATAATTTTGTTTTCCTGCAGCATAAGGAACCCGGATAATCTGACGCGGGATTTTCAAAACGAAATCCCTGAAAATTAATTTTACTTGTTCGATTGCAGATAGAGCAACCCGCTCTTTCAACCGGGGTAAGAAGAACGCGTAACATATATTTTTACTCCTTGCAAACGTATTTGAAGTATATGACAACTCTGTGGGTACACCGAAGAGAGGATACGTATCCAATTTCACCATCCTTGTCTTAATATATAATTTTCACCGTAAAAATTATTGGGAAAGAAAAAAGGGACCAAGCCCCTTTATATACCTTATTTTGGGCAACTTATTTAAATTTAGATTTCTTTTAAACTACCAAATTGCCCGGTAATAGCCTGTAATCAAACTGCAATTTCGGTCCCAATTCATTTAGTCAATATGAGAAATTTATTATTTGGAATAGTTCTTCCCTTTTTATTTTTTTTTTTTTTTACTCGTGCACCAGTGCCAAATATTACATGTATTCTGTTAATTAAAAACTTTTTCCTTTTTAATGCGGCGTCGAATCCGAATGCGAATTTCCCGTTGGCGCGGATTTTCGGCGTGCGAGACCGGAGAATTGCACAAAATCGTTCACGGCAGCAAGAGTCTCGACGCCTGCAACTGATACGTGCCGAACCCTTTTCGAACCTGACGCGAGCGCCTAGGCCGCGACGACGGGGCCGGGAATCGTCAAAAATTGGCGAAACAAAGGTAAAAAAACCGTGCTCGGAAACGATTTTCCATCGAGGGGCCCCCATTATTTCAGATCTGAGCCCCGAAAAGAAAGAGAGAGAGAGAGAGAAAAAAAATGGTATTATTAAATATATTTCTTATATCTTATAATTTGTTCACGATATTATTTTTTACCCTGTGATTACCATTCCACGGACTCACGATGCACCCATAATTGGAAAAGGGTATCAACAAGTTTGGATAACTTCTCAAGTGATTACCAATAAAGTAATGAATTCTTCATGGAAAGTTTTAACTAACCGGAAACCTAAACCGTAATTATAAGAAAAGGGTATAATTCTTAGACATTCTGGACCCGATGATGGGTAAAAATGTCACGAGCCGGAGCTTGTGTCAAAAACGCAGGATTCCTCTGGAGGAAAACGTTTCCCGTGCGATGTTCATCTCTTAATGATCCATGCGGATGACTTATGATAGTTGACATTTGGGAGTGTAACCAGTTTCGTAGTAAGCTGTCTGAAGCGAAGAATCAATTGGTGATATATATATGTGTTGTCACCGTGGCATGATCATTTCGCATATTAACTTCAATTTTTTTTAAAGCGACAATCACATTCAGCTTTTGTCCGTCGACGGTTAACTTTTCCGCGGCGCAGCCCTTCGTTTATGCGTCGATAGTTCCACGTCGTCTTTTTCGGTTGTTCGAACGTCTCCGATGACTTTGTTCGTTTCGCAGCCGAGCACTGTCCCGGTGATCGTCATTCCTTATTCACCACCTAGCCGGGGAGTCCTTCCCTCGATCTGCCGAACCCGAATGAACTTCACCGGTAAGTAACAAAAGGTTAGTCGATTACTTGAGCGTTGGGAAAATTTTCATTTATTTCAGAATATGGTTTTAATAATCTTATTTTGAAGTTATCGAACCCAATTATTTATCGTGTGACTCGTTTTTCCTGAATCCGTTTCCGTCTCCTTCGACGTTAACAAATCCCCCGGCTGAGAGTCCGCGACCGTTCGCGAACGTCTCATCTTAGGATAACCGTGGAGGGTCCGGACGAAACGTACGTTTCCTTTCGCCCCGATGCATCCTCCGAATCTGGTGCCCCGTTTTCTTACACTTTTCAATCCCGGTTCGGAGGTTACAATCATTTTGATGGAAAAGAAAATTTGATTATTGGCATACGTATATTATCGAAGTTCTCCCGGCCCTGAATTAAAACTGCCTATATCCATTTTTCTTTGATCGCTTACGCCGGAGATTTTAATGAAAAGTTGCGTCTCGAGAGTTTAATTTTCCATACTTGACTGGTAAACTTCAAATTTTAAGACTTGGAATGTGATTAAGCTTTGGGAAAATGATGAAGCTTTAACAGTTGAGAGTGGGACAGAAACGGATTGGAAAGTGCCGAGGAGTTGAACGCCGAACTGTTTGGGTTCCGTTTCGGGAAAGTCAACTGTTTTTCCGGAAAAATCGTACAGGAAAATGTGAAAAACGTCTCATTCATCGCCTCACGGCCTGCTCTTCCCTTCCGCAAAAGGGCAAATCGCGCTGCGAAACTTTGTGCTCCGTCCATCATTGCTGAGTTCGTTAATAAAAAGCAAAAGAATCCCGTCGAAAATCTGTTTTTGTACATGTACGTTTATTATGTGGAATTTTTCCAAAGGAGAGATTAGGAATGTAAAAATATTAATGCAATTTTATTAAAGTAGCATCATCATTTCTCCAATTTTCAAACAACGGGAATTAAAATTTTATGTATACAACATATACATGTAAATGTACGTTTATTATGTAATAAACCCCCC
>JAOWBB010006885.1:0-16220 GCA_028565995.1 Ricinus marginatus
GCGGCTGCTGCGGGTTTTTCTTTTTGCCCCCCCCCCCCATTTTTTTTTTTTTTTTTTTTTTTTTAATGAAATTCTTCGGCGTGGGCCCGGAAATTTCCCGTCCGGAAATCAGCGCTTTCCAGCATAACTGCGACGGGCTTTCGGGCTGACGCGAATATCCCCAAGATCCCGCGTAATGAATGGCTTCGAATATCTTAACTGAATTTCTTAAGCCTTCGGGAAAATTTGAGCTTATTCAGAAGGGTGATTTAATGTGTGCGATGCGGGGAAAAAACAGCGTATTTTGCTTTTCGCATTTTCCTCCGGCGCAGAGGTCCGCAAAATCGGATTCGAAACCTTTGAAGACGGGTGAAAAACAAAAATAAAACCTGGACTCGGACGTTTCGGAAAATCGCACCTTAAAAAAAAAAAAAAAAAAAAAAAAAAAAAAAAAAAAAGCGGGAAAATATTTTCGTGTCAAAATCCGCAGCTTTGATTCTCTTTTTGTTCGGTAAAATTGGTGCTTGTAAGGCAATTTGAAGATCCGCGCATGCTGGAAAACAGATTTTCGGGATCTTTCTCCGTTCCCGAATTCCCGGCTAAGGCTTTGAATATCTTGTTATCGGAGGCGGCGAAACCTTTCTTTTCTGGAAATTTTCGCATTGACGGGATATAAATAAACCGATATTCCCGGCTACGGCAGGAAAAAGGCTTACACAACGAGGGCGATCATCTCCGCCTCCGACTCCTGGCATCGCTGCTTCTCTTTTTATGTAAAATAATCCCCTTTATTCTCGGGCCCATTTAGAATGCTGTGACCCGTTTCGATTTAGATACAGCAAACATTACAAATTGATCCGATAAAGCAAAACGTGGAAGGAAATGACAATCGGGAGGAGAAAAAGATATTGACTGTCGCTGGGGCAAATGATAAATTGCTGGCCGTCAGCAATTGATCCTCCACTTCTTCCTCCCCATAAGAAACTGTATAAAGAATTAGAGGCATTTTTTTATGCGGCTCAGCACGAAAAAAGGGTCTCCGAGAACCGATGACATTATTAAGGGGTATGCCGAGGTCCTTAATAGTGGAGAAAGGTCGGAGGGAATCCGCCCTTTCATCCCCTAAGATTTTTTTTTTTTTTTGCGGTAATTTTCAACCAAATTATCCTCGAGCTTTTCTTTCTGAAACTTTCGCTGACCAAATTGATCGGAACCGGGAACGCGGCCGGAAATTGTTGCTTCCCGGCGTACTCCTTCGGGATGGCGTCGGGGAAAAACAAAAACTTTTCGCAAAAAAAATTTTTTTTTTTTTTTCTCTTGTTAATAAAGTTTCGTTCCGTTTTCCGGTCCCGGGATCGGGAATCCCGCATTCGATCCAGGCGAAATATGGGATTTTTTCCCTTGTCTCTCTCTCTCTCTCTCTCCCTCTCTCTCCCGCTTCCGGATAATAAACGGAAATAAAGAATTCCCTGACAAAAACAGTTTTACCCAATAATTTGCAGGTTTTTCCAGCCCGAGACCCAGTCAAAAAACTCACCTTTTCTTTCCGTTTCCTCTCCGGGTAAAAATGTCAAGAGGCAGCTTAATTTTTCCGAGTCCGCCAAATGCGAAGCCGATTTTTAGTTTCGAAAAAGTCACGGGATAGGGAAGGGGGGGTGGATTAATCGCCCCTGACGGCGGGTTGATGTTATTAGCCCCCCCCCAAAACTGAGGAGAAACGAACCAGGTTTTTACATTGCTTAACGCGAATATTTTTACTGCAAAATATCCGAGCCTTAAACTTCGGGGCAGATCCCATTTCAGTTAACCATAACATAAATAATTAACAATTTTTAATTGGGAATTCGTCTTCAAGGCATATTAATTAATAAATTCCTCTGGGGTTATTAAATTTCAGTCGTCAGATTTTATAAAATGATTTATGAGAATTCCCATCCAAATTCCTAATATAACCAATTTAAATCAAAATCGTCATTAATATATAAGTCTCCCAAAAATGTTCCAGTTTCTCGGTCGCACATACCGAATTTAACCTCTTAATCTTGTATTTGTCCGAAAACTCAACCAGATAATCTTTCACGTACACTTTTTACGACAGGATCAATCTTTTACCAAAGCCCTCCGAAAATTTTACGCAACTTTCCCGCTTCACCGTACGTCATATTTATCAAATCCGTTGCAGACATCTATCTTCCGTTCCGATTTTTACATTTCGATATACATTCTAATTTATGCAACGCGCATATTTATTTGGTTGCACATCGGAAGGTTTTTCTCAGGGTTGTCATAAAGATAAATTATTTCGGAAATTAAAAAGCGAAATTCTGCTGCAGAAGAAAAAGCTAAAATCTCAGGGATCAAAATATCCGATCAGTTTATTTTTCCTCATTTTCAATTTTTCCAACGGAAAGGGAGGCACTGGGAAATCAAAAGATATTTTCCTGTTTCCCAAGTAAAAAAATAAGTGAAATAAAAATAAAGAAGACGGAGAACGGTCTTGCCGTAATCCAAAGCGAGTGCCGGCAAAACTCGGCGAAAGCCTTCCCTTTCAGCCTCTCCCCGGGAAATTCAAAAAAGAAAATGAAATTTACGGGTTGACATTAAACTTAACTTTCAAAAGATTTCTTTTCACATAATGAGCTTTATTCGGTGCAGCGATACGGTGCCTGCCTAAATTAAAGGTTTCCCCTGCACCATTTCAGGTAATGTGAATTCGGCGGGTTTGCACTGCACCGCATGGAAGTTTCCGAACGGTTTGGGTAAATCCCTCCGGGGGGGGCTAACTATTGAATAAATGATTTTCAAGTTTTCGAAAATGCCTCGGATCCGACTGATAAAGGTTAATTGTTCGTTAATTACAAGAAGAAGAACCGAACAGAAATCCGCGGCCGGAGCCTTGCGCCGTGCGCATCATCCCGTTCGGGGTTTCTGATCGAAGTCACGGTTTCCGGCTGGAATTTTCCGTCCGCTCGCGTTTCGGGGATCTTCCGCTTCCGAGGGCGCGGCATCATTTTGCTAAAGAACCGAGCGGTCTCCCATGGGGCGGCCCGATTTTCGATTAATTTTTTCCGAACGGAAAAAAGAGGAAAAAAAAAAAGCCCGAAAATTATCTTCTCCCGGCAGTGATTGATCGGATCATTGGTTGTCCGGAAATAAATTGAATTTCGGTCCCTTTGCCCCCTGGGGGGGGGCCCCGAGAAATCGGGGCCCGGACACCCTCCTCGGCGAGGCGTCTCTCGCCTGAGGAAAGAATAATATTAATGCGAGCCGCTCCGAATATTTTCCTCAAGACAAATGATTCCGGTTTTAAGGGGATAAGAAGACGAGGAAAAGATGTCAGACGAGGTGACGTAGACGAGCATTTGTAAAACTTTAGGAGAGCATTATTTTGCATGGAGTCGAGCAATTCCAGAAGGCGCCATTTGGTTTGGAAATTAGCCAGAAAGAATGGAGAAGACTTGACAAGTAAAAGCTGCATGGAATTACGGCAGGCTGACTTGTGAAAAATTCCGCTAATGGAACCGGATAAAAGGAGGTTCGGTTATAAGAGCGAATTTCATATTTATGACATGCAGAAAGGCGGGGGGGGGGGGTGGTGGTTTGGGCGAAAATTTTTCCCGCTCGCACGCCGTTGCTCCTTAAAGCGCGATCATTGATTTTCCGGCCCCGGGAGGTCACGGTCGAGCCGCTCCAGTACCTGCCGCCTTCCGATCCGAGTTCAAACGCTGCGGCAAGTCAGCGGGAAATCTTCACGACCCCCGCGAGCCTGCCTCAAAAGCTAAAAGGTGTCGTCAAGCGGGGGGGGGGGGGGTTGACGAACATGAAAGCGGTTCGGCCCGCGCGAAGCGCTGCTCGGCTCGTTGCTTACGCCGTACTCCGCACGTGAAAAACCTGAAAACCTCGGCAACTGCTAAGCCGACCATTGGATTCCCGTGCCCTTACCCGGATAAATAATATAAAAATCTCCGCTTCTCCTTCATTTGCCGCCCCGTGATATGCCCGTGCGAAACCTTCTCCTTCTCGAATACAAATCCATTTCTGGTAAAGATAAAAAGTTTCCACACCGTTCTTTAAATATCCGTACAACGAATTTCAACGCAATCTGAATAGACGGAACTAAAAAACTCGGCTAAGGTAAGAAAGTATCGGGAGACGGGTAAATACTTCCGATATATTTCCCCATGCTGTTGCTCCACGTGAAAATGACAATAACTTCTCTCGGTTTTCGAACGCTTTTGAGAATATTCTCCTTCTGTCCGATCCGAACTGCGCCAAACGACCAGTGCGAACGATCCCTTAAGAAAATCAATGTGTTGATTTTTTTTTTTTTTTTTTCTCCTTTAAAAGACAAAATTTCAGAAATAAAAAACCGAATAAAAACCTTTCCTTCCTTTCCCGGATGCCAACCCAAAACCTTTGGCAATCGCTGCAGCACGGGATGACTAATTAAAGGAGAGAAAAGTGAAGTTGATGATTAGCCAGGCTCGGACGTGAAATTTCTTGATGAGACGATCTCATCAATCAATTTCAACCTTATCCTCGGCAAACAAGCGGAAAAAAGGAGAAAAATTATTATTATTATTATTATTATTTTTTCGCAAAATCTTTTTCTCCCTCTGCCAATAAATATATATTGATCTTTGGAAACTAAAACTTCCAGAATAAAAAGCAATTATTTTCGGTTTAATGGTGAAGTAACAAAATAGAAGTTCAATAATTTATTATTGAAGGCAACAAAATGCGATGTTTCGATATCGATCATCAGTATTTTCAATTGCTTGTAAGGTCAATAAGTTGTTTTAACTCTGTGATTCGGTGAGAGTTTCCAAAGCGGAAAACTGTTCGAAACGATGTCGCATTTTCTGGAAGAGGAAGAAAAAAAAAAAAAAATACGGGAAATCTCCACTTCAGATCGGATTCATATATCAAGACATACGATTTAAGAAAATTGATGTCTGCGCCAGGGAAAATATGAGAAAGTAAGAAAATAAAAGGTGAAAAATGAGAAATTTTAAAAAGGAGCATAATTTCCCACTCCGTTGGTCAAGCATATTTTCCTCCTTTTTTTTAAGCAATAAATAAATACAGAATTCAAAGGAGAAAAGAGAAAAAAAAAAAGGAGGCAGAACGTCGATGATAAATCTTGTGCTTGGGGAAAATATGGCAACAGATATTTGAAATGTGGAGCAGAGATAAAGATGACGTTGATATATGTAAGTGAAAATAAACGTTAAAAAAAAAAAAAAAAAAAAAAAAAAATTTAATGGAAAGGCGAAAATATTTGCTGCAGGTCATCGGGCGAAGAAAGAACAGACGTTTATGAAAATTCCTGCCGTCGCGTAAGGTGAAAGGATGCCCGAGCAGGAGAGGAAAGGATCTTTCAGTTATTTAAAAATGAATTTTCCACGGAGAAACGAAACGGGTTCCCGCGCGAGAACAGCCGAAAACATTCCGAAGTGGACGGCAAGGAAAAACAATCGGAAGATCGCTTTTGGACCGGGAAAGCTCCGGGAAAAATTAGGAAAATCGAAGGATTTCCCGGATTCCGCTTTCCTGCGTTCGGATTTTTTTTTTTTTCTTCCGAAATCGCTGAAAGAGCGATCGATTACGATAAATTTCGAATTTTTTCCCCCGACGATTTCATCAAGGCGATGAACCAACCCCCTGGCGAAGGGGTTCGGAAAACGAAATGCCGCGACGCAAGCGACGTTCCTTGATCGTTGGGCGGAGGGTGCAGGTTCGGGCGTCTCAGGTTCCGGTTCCGCGGGGACCTGGAAAAAACTCACCTTTTCCGGCTTTTCCCCGGGTTCGGGCACCTTAAGCCGTCCCCGTCGATTGACGGCACAAAAACGGCAAACTGCCCGGAGGCGAGAGATGGATTTCCCGGCGTGAGAGCCGACGGATCCGGAGCCGAAAATTCTCCACAAGCGGAGCCGGGAAAATGAAATTTTCCTTGATTTTTTTTCGATGACTGGCTAATAAGCTGCGCCGGACTCGGGGAAATAATCCAGCCAAGCCGAAAATCCAGAATTTTATTCCATTACATCGGCTCCAGCACGAATTCCCGGTGGCCCGAAAGGCGGGATCCTTTTTTTTTCAAATAAAAGAACGACCGAAATATTAAACATATCGAATGATCAATAAATAGGGACTCATTTCCATATTCAAAAAATTACGGCGTTTCGGATGACCGAAACATGTGGATAAAACTTCCAATTTATTCATCGTCTGAGATTAATAATATTTATGGGAAAATAAGCCGCCGGAGAGGGAAAAGGTTTCTCACTCGCTGCTCCCTCACATGCGTCCGACAGCATAAAAATATGCTTTCGTGCGAAGAGGAGGAAGCGATTCGGAGACGGGGAAATTACGGCAAAAGGAGCTTTGGCGGTTTGAATGTCGAGGATGGCTCATTCATTCCGGGTTATTCACGTGTGCCGAAATAAAACGATGATTTTAAACGTCTTCCATTGAAGCGGCAGCGACGACCGTTTGCTGAAAGTAAAAATTTTCGGGATGAAAGAAGCCAAACGGAAACGAGGTTACGTTATTTAATGACGGCAGGAAAAGCAGAGGAATCAGCGAGATGAAAAAGAAGTTATTTCCCAGTATGGAGCTTTATGACTTTCCACATCGAAAGTCACGAGGGCCGTGATTAACTGAGATAAAGGATATGACAATTTATTTGTCCGAGGCAGCTTTCGCCGCAGGAAAAAAGTAGGAAATTGCCGGAAATGTGCTGCAACAGGAGCTTTTTTACACCGAAATACCGTCACCGTCCCTTTTGCACATCAAAACCGCACATAATATATAACAAAAGCCGCTTTTCCATTACTTTGTCTTATCCTGCAATAACTTTTGAGAGCTTTTCATTGCGGGGTCTTTAATTTCCATCTAAAAAAAAAAAAAAAAGTCATAAATATATATTTTTGAAGTTTATGGGCCGATGTACGAAAGGTACGAAGAGGATTTGTTCCATCGATCGAGATCGCCGTCACCGACGTCTGCGCCGCCACTAGAAGACACCTCTCGTACCGGGACGCTGTACACCGAATGATATTGTTTTTACGATAAAGTAATATTACAAAGTTGAACGTGAAAAAGTCACAGTTATTATAGTTACACGACCTCTGCCTCGGTCCCATAAAAATGTGAGATGTTAGATACGAAGTCGATGTTAATTATAGTAAATTCGTTTTAATATGGATATAGCGTGATCGTAATGAAAACGAGTGGCGCATTCTTCGCCAATTTCTGATATTAGATTTTGCTCTCGTGCAGGTTAAAATAATATTTTGAAAGCTGAAAGTTTGCCGGATTACCCAGTGCAAAACACAATCTGTCAGGGCCCGAAAGGTGGTCCGGGATAGTTGGGCTTTGACACCCGTTTCGGCCTTCGCTCGAGCAGCCTCAGCAAATGACTCGCGTAAATTAAAAGCCAACGCGTGTCGCTTTCGCGCTGTCGCTCCCCGCCGTCAGGCATCACCGGCAGCGATTCGGACAGCGAGAATGCTCGCCGCCGAAGCAAAGAACCAAAATAACCGATTGATCTGCCGCTGATGCGGACGCCTAAATGGGGGTACCAATCAAGCTGCATCGAAAGTTCGATTGACTGCTGGACATTTCGCGAGTTTTTCACCCCCTCCCCATAAGGTTTCGAACCCCGAACGGGGCGGAAGCCACTTGCCTTCGATCCCGAAATGCGGGAGATGCAGAAACACATTTCTGACGCTGAATACGAGAAAGATTCGGCCGAGATTAAACCTTTTTTTTTTTTCCTACGTCCGAAAACAATGTCTTCCGAAGCTGACAACGGAGGGAGAGCTCTCCGAGGCATCAGCATTTTCGGACTCGTCGAACCGATTTCCGCGTTTTTCATCTTTGGGGATGAAAATCCCGAAGGTTTCCGACGCAGACGTGGCGAAAACGCAATCAGTCAAATGGAGACGAAAACTCGGTCCCGAAATTCAGGAGAATTAAGTTTCCCCATGGAAGCTTCCCCCGAGCTAATACGAACTTCAGCAAATGTACAAAATATTTGCTTATTGAAAAATCGAATTTGATTTCGCAAAAGTTTCCCCGTTTTCGCTCGGATTTTTAACCCCGAGCTCAGAAAAGGCTGCGGAATTTTCCAAAAAATAACCTCTCGGCAAGCCTTTGCATCATTATTTACGGCAGTTTTCCAGTTGGGGAAATTTTTCGGGGTTGGAGGGGGGCGGGGGGAGGGCCTCGTTCCATCCGAAACCGATGACGTTTCCTTCCCTTAAACGCTAAACCGGTCAAAAAATGTTTGCCGCTCTCAACGGAAAACAATTTCTGAAGTCTATGGTTTGCTGCCGGCGCTTCTTCAATAATGCATGGAGCTTCCATCGGAAAACTTACGCCAGAAAAATGTGAATTTTCTTTGAAATTTGCAACATTTTGCATTAACGGATAAGCCAAAAGTGAATTTCGGCGAAGGTACCGAAAACCTTAAATAAATTAAGCGTTTCCTGTGGTTTTCAGGCGATGGTTCCCTTATATTTCCGATTCGTGGGCCACACACCGAATCGAGAACGTAAAATGTCATCCTGTGCCGCGTACCTGTTAATATCGAAAGGCTCATTCCTCTGGATTTTAATCTTTCCAGGCAGCACTTACGTACAAAATAATTTTTTACTGTTCCCGATTTTTGTTTTGTCTATTCCCAAACGAGTTTTGATCCTTTTCAAAGGAAATAAATAACCTATCAGCATTTGTTACTTCATTGAGTTCTCACCATTTTCCAGGCCGTACTAAAGCGGGAATGCAGTTCGCTTACAGCCCGATGACTCCATACATTTTCTCTTTATGGATAAATCCAAATGGGAATGAGGGAACAAAGAGATTCTGCGGGAGAGAAAGAAAAAAGAATCATTTCCGCCGCATTTTTTGAGGAAAAATGAAGCGATGCAATCCCGCGAAACGGTGACATTGTCTTAATGTATTATTACATATATACGTGTGTGTGTGTGTGCATATAGGGAAACTGAAAAATTTTTTCCTTTGTCAAGAACACATCGAAATTCACAAGTAGGTTTTTCAGATTTTTTCGAGTGTTGACCTGATCGGAACAAAAAATAAATTGTGCTTCGATTAAAAAGTTTCCCTAAAAACCATAGTAAAAATTTTTCTTTCCCATGTTGAGCTGGAAATTTCCGGGAGGTCTTCATCCCCCTGGTGCGAAATATCGATATGCACCGGAACCGTGTATCCGGAAATGCAAAACTTTCGAGATTGCGACTGCCAAGGCATGATCCCGTCGTTCTGACGGAAATGTGGCGCAAGAAAAAAAAAAATCCCGCTGTCGTGCAGCCGAATGGTTTATTCAGACCGGTCGTCATTTTATGAATTTTTTCTCGTATGAGAGATATCCTCAATCAAAAGCCCTCAGGAACCTGAACCGGGGAGTAACGCGGTCCGCTATACATTTTTTAATTATGATTTTTTCATTAAACCCAAATTTGATATTTAATACAACGCGGCCATCTCAGAATTTGCAAAAAATTTCCGGTTATAAATTTGCTCCTTTTTTTTTTTATCATTTTTAAATTTCCTACAATTAATCCGTGATATATTTCCTTCTGGAACATTCGAAGCATGTCACCTGTAGTCGATGGCAACGTATATCCTGAAAATTCTACTTCGTTAGGTTTAAAGATTCGATTAAAGATTCATTCGATTATCACACATGTGCCAAATATGTATATTTGCATGTACGTATACTATAACACATACATTATTAGTCGAAATCCGGAAGGGAAATCATTTTCGAATGATTTATTGTTTTTTTTTCTTTTGCAGGACATCGTAAATAAAATAATAAGTCCAGTAAATGGTGAAATAATTAGCTCCAGCAATAAGTTGACCGACAATATTAATCTCTCCATCAAAACCATTACGAAAAAGAAGTGAAGAATTAGGGGAAGTAATAAATCAAAGTATGTGACTATTACATGCAGATACTAAATGCGTATTATACAGTGTCACGCGAGTCATTTCCTATCTGGTAATATCAATAATTTTTATAAAAAAAAAAAATGTATAAAAATATGAATTCTGGCCGGTGCCGCTTTTCCTTTTCATCCGCGATTTTGCGAACGACACAGTGAGATATTGTAAAATTCGTGGTCCATCGGGGGATGCTGGGGAACCGCACGCTTCGCCCCAAACTTCAATAGCCGGGAAATCGGGAAAGAAAAACTTTGCGGGGAAGAAACTTCGACTGGAAGCAGTTTTTAACTCCCATTATATATCTAACTTTTTCCCATCTCTTACTGACCCGGCCCCACCCCCGGTGGGGGGGGGGGGGTTTTTTTTAAAAAATCCGACATTGCTCCCAACATGTGGGTTACCTTGCACGCCGACAGCACCGTGCTCTGCTGCGAGCATTTGAAAAACCCACTCAATAAAAGTATCCATAATGATAATTGCCCGGCTTTCGGGACAGCGAAACGCGTTAGTTGCAGTATTACCTCTTAAAATTTGAATGCTTTGCTGATTTTGGAAATTCCCCGGAAATGGGCTCCTTTAAAAGCCGCAAGCAAAAGGTCTTTTTCCCTCTACGTCTTTGTAATAATTGTCCGGGATTAGTTTCCATATCCGAATGCGAGCACTCCTTCGATTCGACCAAGAAACTTTAACGCCTGGAAAGGGCGTCTTTTGGAGAAAAACAACTTAATTGGTTCAACCGAAGCAAAAAAAGGATTAGGATCCCGGATCCGAGGATTCCTCCGGGTTTTGTCTTCTCGTGTAACGCAATTAGAATAGAAACCAAAGAATCAATGTCCGGAATTGACTCCGGAAATACCGAAAATAAAAAGGAAGGCGCTTAAGGTGTCCTCCCCGGGTGCCTGGCCCGCAGCGAATAAAAACCGAAACCGCCGACGACTTTCCCCTCTCGATTCGAACCTTTTTCCAGCGTTTCGGATTTTCCCAGCCCGACCCCCCCCCCCCCGAAAAAAAGGCAAAATCCTCGATCCGATCACAGCCTGAAACGTCCGCAAACGGCGTTTACGCCGACCCGGGAAATTTTGATCTTTTCCCGCGCACGAAGTCAGGAGGAAGGCAAAATGAAGACGTTCCTCCTCCGCGCTTTATTTCGCCGGCAGCATCCCCCGCATTCAAATGAGATGCGGAATAAAAGTTTTTGGCCCCGAGGAATTTATCGCCGCGACAGATATCAAACGGCGGAATCAATTATCATTTTCCTCCCTTCTCCGGGCGTCGTTTTCGGTGCGAGACGCCTCCCGCGAGCCGCGTACGTCGAGACCGTCACCTCCAGGGGGGGGGGCAACCTCGTCTTCCGGAACGCCCGGAAATGCCGGGAATTTGTCGGGGAGGATAAAAAAAAAAAAAAAAAAAGGATTCTAGCGGAAGCGCGCTGAGAATGACGATGGGACGACGCCGGGGACGGTCATTTCTGAGGTACGTGCTCGCAATGGAGAAGATATCGCAATCCGTGGCACATCTCCGCAAGAAGCTGCCGTCGGAAGGGCGGAGACGTGCGGAATCGCGCTTTTACCCGGCAAATTACAAATAGGCTCATCCAGACGAAAGTGTCCCAAACGATTTTCCGACACATCGCACATTGCAAGATCCTAATGAACAGAAATTTTCCCTTTTCGCCCTTCATCCCTCTCCGTGCCTTTGCCGAGATGAAGGAACGTGAGAATCTTCAAGTTCCGTCCGGGAGAACGGCGAAAAACTAATTTGGTCGATCGATAGCTCGATGGATTTTCAATAAACATTAATTTCGAATCGTTATTGTCACCTTTATAAGTAGAATTTTATCGGGGGAAACTTATAAACGGCGAAAGGCCGCGAGTTTAAAGATTGTAATTATGATGCATTAATAAAGTGAACTTTTTCATCCCTTGTTGCAAAAATTAAAAAAAAAAAAATACATTTTTATGACAGGAACGAGTTGCGAGGGAAAATTTCAAAGAAACTTCCACGGGGGAAGTAACTTTTACGGACAGTTCCAAAAGAAAAAAAAAAAAAATGTTTTTCCTCCGAGAGTTTCAGGTATTGCTCGGGAAAGTTTTTCCCCACCGATGGGTAACCCGGATGGAAGCCGAAATGGGTATCCTTTATCGCCGGGGGGGGGGTAAAAGTCGTAATTTTACTTTTCCAATCGGAGACGGGAAAATGCGGAAAATTCGAGGCGGGGGCGGTTCCGCGCCTCTTGTACCTGGAGCCGCGATTAAGGGAAAAACGCGTCAAAATTATGAACTCCCGAAATCTTCGCACAAAAGCGAAAACGGAAAAATCTCACGGTGATTTGTGCGCATCGCGAAGGGACGGCGAACCTCGTAAATTCCCTCCTTTCCCGACGTCGGATGAGCTGCATATTCTGCGGGGTGGGGGGGGGGGGGGCAAATCGGGAAAAGCAAAATTTCCGACTCCGGCAGCGGATCAGCGGCCTTCCGACAGCATTCCTGATCTTTTCCTCTGGGAGAGCGAAGCAAAAGGAACAAAAATCTTAAATCTCGCAACGTTCGACAAAAGTAATTTTGATTTTAAAGAAAGAACACTGCGCACATTGCCTAGATTTTTGTCATTCGAATAAATCACTTTCTTGAACGGAGTTTGGCGTCTTATTTAAACTCTCATAACTCATGAAAACCACACAATTCGATATTTGTTCGACAATATATCGGTTTTCAATTTTCCATCCACTTTTCTCAACCACGAGTTTGCTTAGGTAGAGCAAGATCTTATGCGTCGAGCTTGTATTCACAGTGGCTCAATAATACTTCCACGTTATTTATTTAAACCTCTGAACCACCCATTTACAATACATTGATAAATTAACTTTACTGCATAATCCACCAACTGCTACATCATCGATGCCTGCAACTTCCATTCGGTCGTTAAAAAAAGACGTATATTCGAAGTTAAACTTATTAAATATCTGAATGAGTCGTTCCTCGCATACAAGCGAATCTTAATTCCGATACGCACTTGTGCATTAATCTAATGTCGCTGTAATTCAATGGGAAACGATGCATCTATTTGGAATCGGAACAAATGGTTGTATTTTTTCCAACGCGTTACAACGCAAGAAGAAAAAATGTTCCGTCCATAATTATTAGCAGAAATGAAAATGTTTAAACTGCTCAAATCTTATAAAACTTATTCAGCAATTGGGCCGCCAACACATTCGGTTAAATCCGCCACGGATTTTGCTTCAACAACGCCGCGGATTTTATTTTCTCATAATTAGACAAGGTTCATTATATGTCGTTATAATTATATTACATTCATCATATATTTGACGAATCCCGTTTGAATTCGATATATATCCGTTGCGATTGTTGCGAATTTCCTTCGGAATTTCGGCCGCAAGTGTCGAAAAATAATTTTTCTACCTTTTCAAAAATATTTAAATTAAGTAATTTAGCCCTTGCAAAATCTATGTAAGGGAATTAGAATTGTTATGAATAAAATTACCATTTTGTTTTATGCAATTTTCTTCCCCTTTTCTGTTCAATCTAATATCACAGAGATGAGGAGCAAGCGGCGCATGTGGAGCCAGCTTCCGAAGAGAGTGCAAGACAGTAGTGAAATCTGTAGGTTTTAAGGGGATAAACGGATTTAAGATACCTTTCGACGGCAGAGCAGATGAAGTACGACACGGGGAAATAATTGTTAACGTATAATAATGCGGCCGATCGAAAGTTTCAACACAAACGAATGCTGCCTTTGAGATGCGCGACTCCTTTACTTTAATGGTCCGCGGTTCGTTGGTCGCACGAGCTTAATATTGCCCGTAAATTGCACGCACTAAGCCCACGTGAATCTGAAGCAAAAGCCGAAGACCATCGCGCCGAAAATATGAAGAAGTTTGTCCCGCATTTTATTTTCGCGAAATCTCAACCCCCCCCCCCGGGTGGCAGCAGCAGCAGCAGCAGCAGCAGAGCTTTCCACCGTTTGCTCCCGCCTCGGTTTGCCCGGATTCGCCTGAAAGCCATCAAAAGCGCTTCTTCGCGTTCGATCGCCGGTTCATCGGTGGCCCTCGAGGAAGCTTGGGCGGGAGCGCCGAATAAGTTCCGAAATTATTCGCCGGTGTTTCCGACGGATCTTTTCCAAAACTCTTTCCGCCGCCCATCTTTCCTCCCCCCCCCCCGCATTCTCGCTCATGTCCGATTTCGACTTCGGCTTTTCCGGCAGCCGGGGAAAAACCTCCCGCTCTCGGATCCTTCCGCGTCCAATTTCGAACTTTCCCCCCCCCCCCCTCCGTTTCGAAGTGTAATTTTCTTCTGCTTCCACGACGACTCCGCTTTGCCGCGCGCACTTCCCGACTCGATGGCAAAGCCCCTTGTGACTCTCGCCTTCGGATTCCTCAACCGCCAAGCCCTGTCCCTTTCTCCGGCTGCTTCAGGTCCATTTTTCTTTTCCTTTTTAAATCATTCGTTAATGTAAACGCCTGCTCCGACTTCCTAATTGAAAAATTGCCCCTTCAACGTTCTCGCCCGAAAATGCTCCAGAAATCCGAAATTTTGCTCGGACAATTTTCATTCCCGGCCTTTTTTTTTTTTTTTTTTTTTTTTTTTATTGATATTAAATGACACGTTCCGGCGCTGTCTAAATGGCTGACTGTAGTTGTAGCATTATTTAATCAAAGTCGAGGAAATTTAATAAAATAAATTAGAATTTGGAAGACTGCTTTCTCAAATGATAATTTTTTACGATCGAAGAGGAGGTGTAAAGTAATTTTGAAATTTTCACATAATCGTGATTCATTCCACTTTTCCGGAATATTGGAAGTCTCTTCCCTTTTTAAATATTTCATTTCTTCTTTTATATTTTCTGCCGAGCGTTCGAAGCTAACGGCAGCGACGTTTACACCATCCGTCGAATGAATCTCTAATAAAATATCATTACGGGAAAAAAAAAATTTTTCATTTTCACGAAAAGAAAATACTTGCGAGCAGTTAATATTTATGCCTTGCGCCCGAACGTTAATCCTGCATATTTTGATTCCCGCGAAAGGGAAAATCCAGAACCGAAAGGGCCTTCTCCTAATTAATAAGCGGTGAATAAGGAACGGCGGGGGGCCGCGGGCTCCCACCGGGCAGCAGTGGATACTGCCACGTCAGTCATTCAGACAAAACCCTCATCTTCCGCCCTTCTGCGTCTGTTTCTGCTCCTCAATAATTCATTCATACATGAAAATTTTATCTTTTCATCACCCGGCATATTCTGCCGGGACAAACGCGCATTATTATACACATGCAGAAAGAAAAAGAACACGAGATGCGATCACAATATTAATTTAACCCAATATGAAAATTCCCCCGGAGTGGATTAGCTTTACATTAAAACAAATGCACGGGAGATGAAAAGAGCGGGGCGTAAAAAGGGAAAAAAAGGCCGAATCCGGATCCGATTTGGTGCTTGCGATTTCGAAAGCGACCTCCGAATCGGGGTTTCCTGCGGTCCGCCCTCTCGCTCCGGGAAAATTCTGAAAATTCGCCCCCCAAATTCGCGAGCCCCGGCGGAAAATTCTTTCGCCCAGCCGATTCGTCTTTTCGGGGTTCTCTCGAGCAATCCGACGTCATTTTCGCCGCGGACGCGTTCTCCTTTGACGATCGAGAACGAATTTTACCGGTATGAAATCCTTTGCCGGGGAAAAAAAAAAAAAATTTCTCAAAGTTCCAATATGAAAACTTCACCCGAATCTTTTTCGTTGCCTTTTCCCTTTCCGCTTTCGCCTGAGCTTTCCCAAGGGAGAGGGACAAGGCGGAGCAGTAAAAGATCCTGAAGGAGCAAAACGCCATGGGAAACTCCGGGGAAAATCATTAAGGAACTTTAAACGAATTCAAAATGGCAGCGCGGCTCATTAAAATAAATAAAAATTGTTTGGGGGTCCAAATCGATTTTTTCCCCCGGATTATCTGACGGTTGAATGGATAAATCAACCCTTAATAAGATTCCCGATTTTTCCTTTCTCTTAAAAAAAAAAAAAAAAAAAAAAAAATCTGGCTAACGGAAATTCAAATAATAAATTTTAACTTTTTAATTCTATCATTTAAATCGACGTTTTCCTTATTACCGGTTATAAAAATTGCCGGAGAACACGAAATTGTTTAAATTGTTCTCCGGAGGCGATGCTTTATGCAGTGAGGAGAAGAGTCACCCGAAATAAAATGAAATTCTTTAATAATTTAATGGATTTCTTCGCTTTTCCTCGGATATTTTCCCTCCCCCCCCCCACA
>JAOWBB010006886.1:0-16202 GCA_028565995.1 Ricinus marginatus
CGAGAGCGAATTTTCCACCGGGTCGCAAATCGTGGAGGCAGAAAAATGGAAAAGAGAGACTCACCAATTCCGTCGGTGTTGGCATAATGCACGATAAAGATCGCAAGCACGAGCACGCCGGTCTGGAAGCGATCGGTCGGGAAAAACGAGCTCCTTGCCTCCGCCATGAGGGCAACATTCCGACTGTCGGCTTTCTGCGGGCACGCTTAGGGAGAAACGTCTGCGCAGTCTCCCTGCGTCCACGCTGCTAACAGTTCGCTTCCGGTGCTGATTTCATCTCCTCACCTTTCAGCGGTCCTGCTTCCTCCCGTTCCTCTTACATTTCCTCCCGATTTTTTTTTCCCGCCATTTTATTTTTTTTTTCGTTTTGCCTCCCCGATGCATGACGGGTGATTAATTCCCGCTTCTCCCGCTTTGATCCGTTTCCGTCGTCGCAACTTTTTTTTTTTTTTCTTTTTTTCTTTTTTATTTCCCCCGCTGTCGCTTCTCCCGGTTTCCGGCACGAAAATTCTCTCCGAGAACATCCCCCGCCCCTCCTCGAATTTGTGCCCTTTTTTACGAGATGGCGCTCGAGTTTATTTCGGGGCTCTTATTTGGGGAGCACTTGCTCTCGCGACTCTTTCGCGCTTTTCCTCGCCGTCCGAGAAGCATCGACGAGCATTCCGGCGACTCGAGGAGCACAACAAAAAAAAAAAAAAAAAAAAATTTGATTTTAACGTGCATTGAACGTTAAAAGCTATGCGATCCCGTCAGGTCGAAAGATTCGCGAGTCAGTTCCAAAATTTATGACATTCAGATAATTAAGCTTAACACTGTCAATTTAATTATCTAGATGTTCAACCTTTTTGCAAAGCTTATTAAAAAAAACCTTCGTCAGTGATGAATTGAATAAGGGTAGTATCCAAATGGGTCTCAAGGTGTCGAGCAACGTCGGGCAAAACGGTTCGGGCATCTTTTATTCATATAAAGACATTTTAAACGATTTTCAGAGGGCGATTAAAAACGCTAAAACTGAATTATGGAAAATGTGGAAAGTTAGTAATAACTCCGGGGAGAGCCATCCCTCGCGTTCCCGGCCACGAGTCGGAGGGAGAGAGGGAGAGATGTCTGGCTGGTGCTGCAGTGCCTGGGAAATTCTCCCGAAGCGATTTATTTTAATATACGGAGGGCAAAAAACTTGAGGCAGAAGTGGAAATAGAGCGTTCGGGGATTCGTTATCCGTCCGGGAGGCCTCGGTAAAGGCATCGGGATAATAACCGCAGTGGAAAAGGGCGCATTCGTCGGAGCTCAGGTTTCGGAGAGAAGGCGGATGATGCCGGCGAAGGGATGCTGCAAAATACTCGGTCCGTGAACCGTGAAACTTCCGGCGGAACGAAGGCCCTCCTCACTTACAGAATGCAAATTGCCCCCGCTGCAAGGAGACCCTTGCTGACTTGTTAAGGGGAAATTGCCCACCTGGGGATGTCTATTATCGTTTGATTTATTTACCCAAAACTTGATCTATTAAGCTTTTTCCATCCCCCCCTCCCCGCCCCAGGATTTTCCGAAGGGAAAAGCGGAAAAGGGCAAATCTATGCCCTGCCAAGAGGATTATTGCGTGGCCGGCAGCCCTTCCACCATGCCTTCTTTTTCCTTTGATGAAAAAAGAAAAATTACGCTCGAAGGTCCGAAGGCTCGTTCGCCCAACTCTGCGCCGGGAGCGCGGAAAAATCGGGGCGGAAAATGGTTTTGGAAAAGCATTTGAACCATCCAGCATTCAAACGATCAGATTCCCGTTTGCTTCCTCAACAGAAAAAGGCATCGCAAATGGAAAACAAAATCAATTACAGAACAATATTCTATTACAATATTATCATATAAATCATATTTATATCACGATTTTATTGAGATAAACATATTTATGAGACTCCGAAATTATATGATATTATAAATGGGGTTTGGCGCCATTTTAACAATTCAAACTGAGTTCGATGGGATAGGATGGGGCGGTGAATTTTTCCTTTTTTCCTCTTCCACGTGTTTTATGTTTTGACCTTTCCACTCGTAAAACAGCAGCTCTTTTTCCGCTTTCCCAGCCTTCTTTAAAGGCTTCAATTTTGTTGCGAAAGGTTGATTTCCCTTAAGAGCTTTTATGTTCCCGAGTTTAGAATGGTAATCATTTCAATCAGCCTGCCGGGATAGAGGATGGTCAGGAACGGCGGGGCAGGACAGTTCGGTTCCCGGTTTTCTTCCCTCGCCGATCGAGGGATGGTAACGGCTTTTCGACGCCTTCGAAACGCAGCGAAAAAGGGGAAAAAAAAAAAGGTTCCTCCCAGCTTGCCTTTTCTCGTTTTTCCCCCGTTCCGCGCTCTCGGGCCCTTACGCGAGGGCAAGCGAGCCGCTGTCGCAGGAAAGGGCGGAACCTTCGCTGACTTAATCAAAAGCTCGCAAGGTGCGCCCGACAGTTTTTATATTGCAGCACTGCAGCGATAATCACTTCCTTATAAATTATCCACCGCCTGTTAATTATATATAACTCGAAAGGATAAAAAAAGTGAATTAGAAAAAAAAAGGGGGGCAAAAATCCATCCTTTGCCTTACAGAAAAATATTAATTCCATTATTCAGAAAATTCTCTGTTCCAGAGTCGAAACGTCCGCTTTTTTCTCCCCGGCTAACGTCATTCAAATATTCACTTACGAGGCGATTAATAATTAAAATGAGTCTGGGCCTTGTTGCTAATTCGGAGAGATACATGACACTGACAGTCAACTGCAAGCAGAAGATTCTTGCGGAAACCCTCGTCGAGCCGCTTAATTTTTCAAATTTGGAAATGGGGCTTCGCCCGGCAGGGAACAAGCTCCGGAGCCGCGCAGGCCGGGTCGATCCTCCAGGTCCTCGGTCCGAAAACCCCGCAGTCAAAAGGGCATCGCACGCACCCTAATCGCAATTTGTGAGAAGTGAAAGGTCAGAACGAAAGGGCGGAAAATCTCCCCTTGAAAATCGAAGCTCGGTTTTTTTTCTCCGGGAAGGGCCCGACGAGAAAAAACAGTCCCCCGGGGGAATGTTGAACAAGCTCCTGCGGAGGTCGAAACCTTTCTTGTAAGGCTGATCGGCACCGGGGCATAATTCAGGCGGTCTTCGATGCAATTCGCTCGCATACCTGGAAGGGTGAGGATGCGCCCTCTGGGAAAGAGGGAAAAGGAGGCTCCTCTCCCGAGGGAAACATCGATACGTTTTCGGTTGATTGGAAACCGTTTGTTGCGATCCATGCATATTGTCCGCGGGTCGCCGTCCCTGAGGTCTCGGATGCGAATTTTCCGAGCTCGTGGAAAATGCAGATAAGGAGGCCGGAGATGCAAAGAGGTGTTCACAGAGCGATTAATAATTTATTACCACGGAAAAAGAAAATGGTAAAAATAATGAAAAATTTTCTTGAGGAGTGAAAAGATAAGCGAAAGGGGATGATGGGAGAGGGGTGGATTGGAAGGCGCAAGACTGATCGAATTATTAATTCAAGATATTTTCGGGGGCCGGGGGATAAAGCAAAGAAATTTTTAGGGAACGAGATTGAGGTGTCAATTTCTTTGCATCGTTCCCGTCTTCGTAACGAAAGCTGGCTTGAATCCGGTCCCGGACTTGCCATTTTCCCCGACCGGGGCCCCGGAAAAACTGGCTCGCCGAAATCTTCCGGAAAAAAAATGTCGCGTCGCGAGGGATTTCCGCTGTCCTTTTTCGACACGTTCGCAAATTTTCCGGATGGTTCCTACCTGAAAGCAGTTGAAGGCAACCCCGGGTCATCTACCTCGCGGCATTAAGCGTCTCCCTGCGCGCATTTCGACGCCACGACAAGGATCCTTCCATTTAGGTGCTGTCACGTTTAGAAATAAATAAAAACTGTTCCTGTGTAAATGGCCAGTAACAGATGGGAAATCGCTTTGCGAATGTTGGCGGCCTCGAGTTCTTTCCCATTTGGGCACATGATTTACGGCTTTAATGACGCTTAGGTGCTGAATGTAATATTTATTTTCATAACCGTTTCCTTTTACACGGTGAACGTGCTAATTTTCCACAAAAAATAATTGGAAAAATTTTGGCCTTTTTATTTAATGGACAGACATAATCTGAACCTATATTAAATAAACGGAAAATAGATATTGCTGCTGTTACGTTTGATAATTATAAATTGGAGACAAAGCTAACATCATATACATACGACAACATATATGACATCAGATGCCCAATTTTTGACTGAATCAAATTATATGAAATTTAAATAATTTTTACTGTTTATATTCGGGATATAATAATACTTTAATGTTATTCTTAATGATTGTTATTTCATAATACACGCTTCATGGATATTAATTCAAGCCGCAGTGAATTTCACCAAGCAAGTCAGATAGCTTTCACGTTGTTACTATATGTTTGACTAAATATGATTTGCAATTATAAATTTTTACATTTCACTATTAATATTATGAAGTATGGTTTCGTGAATGAGCTCAACTTTAAAAAGTTGTATATCAATATTACTTCAATATTTATTCTGAGACGATTCAATGCGAATTTAATATGGCAAAATATTCTAAAAAAAAAGTTAATATTATATATAGCATAAATTTTTATAAATTTTTTAAAAACTTATTTCGCACCCATAAAAAAAATTCATCTCTCTATATGTATATATATATATAATATATATAAGTGTAAATATATATGTATAAATAAAATATAAAAATATAAGGTGAAATAAAAGTAGTCATATATTAATAAAAAAATTGTGTTATATTTCACTATTTTTTTGGGGATTAAAAAATAGTCATATAGGAAGAATACATAATCTAATCGCAACCTAATTGAGCAATTACTTATTTTCACATTATCATTATTAATTAAAATAAATATATATTCTCATTTGACAAGTAATTGCCTTTATATACAATATTTTAATTATAAATATCGTTGTCTCACTTAATTCTCTACAATCTAATTCCGTTACTAAAAAAACACCACAAAAGCGGAAGGAATTTCGGAATGTCATCTAAAAATGCATTGCGATATGTATTTCGTTGATTATTTTATACTTTGTTTTATAATATATATAAATAAGTATATAAATATATAATATATATTTATATGTTATATATATTATATTGACACAATTAATTTCACGTCGTTAGGAAAGAGAGAAACCGCAGCACGAGGACGGCGCTCATCCACGTCGAAAAGATCGCTCTGACGGAAGAAGATCCTATCGAACCTTCAGCTTCCGGCGAGTCAATTCCGTTGTCCTCCATATCTTTGTACTCTGAAAATAAAAATTAACCAGATAAAGCGCTGCATATGGGACCAGGGACTCCGGGACCCGGGAAAAATGTTTCGTCGCTTTACATCCAGGACCAACCTAAAAGCTTCGAGATGTTTGTTAAAAAAAAAAAAAAAGTAAAAAAAGAGTCGAAGTTTAACGCGTTTAATTCGCAGTCCCTCACACTGCTGACACGAAGTTTTCAATCCCTCCGTCGGAGCCACTTTCGGAAAACATCATGAAGTTCTATTAAACATCGCGCTACGTCAACATTCGGGGAATGTTTACCCTTAAACCTCCCGTAAGACTTGCCGAAAGTTAACAAATGTAGAAAATCATCGGGTATGAATAAAAGTTTTTCATCTGGGGAAACTTTTTTAATAAAAATTCCATTCTGAAGAGAGATCGCGTCGGCGAATGAGAGGAAGACATCATTCGATCTCCTGCGCACCGGTGCTGAAAACCCTGTCGCCTATCTCTCATTTTGCAAATGTGCCCAGCGAGCATTTCTGCTTTTACAAAAGCGGATGCTGAACTGGATGTCTGATCTGTGAATATATTTTTTTTTAAAAGTAGAAATACGTGAAAGATGGTTCTCCGGCTTCCAGGTAAGGTGAAGAATTTTTCAATTTTGACGCAGCGCACATTTTTGTAGGTTGGCCAAATTTTTGAACGTAAACTGGGGCAACAACGCCCTTTCGGCGGTCACAAACCTGTATACCTGTTCTTGTAACTAAATGGATACCTCTTTTTTTTTTTTTTTTTTTTTTTTCTCTCTTAACATTTCTTGGACCCGCAGAAAAGATGGTTTGAAGTGGAGCTATTTAAAAACGTTGTAAAATTCTTTTATTACGGGTTATTCGAAATATTTTTTATTGTTCATGAATTACCCCCGTATATAAAACTCCCGGTGGATTGAAATTTTTACACAATTATGAGGAGGTTCAGCGTCTAATTTTCTCCGAGGCAATGCTCTTCAACCTTTTAATAATGTCCAGAGGGAATACAATTGCTTACCTCCTTTCATTTCCCCAATCTCGTTCAAACCGTATTTGGAACCTGAAGCGAAAAAAGGTACCGTTAGTGTTACCCAATTCAAACTGTGTAAATAGTAATTAAAGATCGAAAGTACCCGTTAAGGACGGGATGGCAAGATTCGAAATCGAACTGCGGATTTCGTGTGTATGAATCATCCCTTTTATATCCACCCCCGCGATGAAATTGATGCGAAATCGAAGAGCAATGCAAAAAAAAAAAAAAATGCTCTCTCAAAGCTCTCAAGTGCAAATAAGTATAAATGAAGGTTCCATACCGAAAAAAAAAAAAATTCGAGAGAGGGTGGGTCGGGTGTCAAAAATCGGGATGAATAACAATATGTCATATGTTTGATGTATGACAACGATTTTCGATTTCGAATTTTGGAAAAATCCGACGGGAAAAGATTTTCCGAAAGATTTTATTACAGAGCAGCAAGTATGAATTGTATTAAATGAATTACCATACAGTTTGGTCGCTTGTGAGAACACAAATCAACTTTACCACGTGGTAAACATCTAAGGCAAACATATAATGCCGTGGTAAGTCTTTGGGTTATCGGATATTTTTTTTTTTTTTCCGCAAAAATCCAAAATTAAATGCTACAAACTCCCTTCGGCCGCATACATAAAACTTGCTTCTTAGCATGGGAAAACCGAAAAAACGTACATTCCTCTTTTTCGAATGAAATTCCCCTGGAAAGTCGATCGGATCGGAATTATTGGACTGCAATATTACGAAGTAAGATTACGTTAGAAATTTGTTCAGATTTTTTTTTTTTTTTTACGGGTTGCACATCAAAATCATTCATTTTTCGTCACCGCCGTAATACACCACTGTTTGGGGGCTGTTTGGGGACCAGGCTGGCACTAAAAGCCGGGAAAGGGCGTTCAAACGGTTTGGTTCAGCGATCGAGATCCACTTCCAGTCGAAGAGCAAAACTCCGACGATATTTTTTGATCGGATCCCGAGTCGCAAGGTAATTCGGCCCATGAAAATCGTCATAAATAATTTAATTTGTTCCAAAAAGGAGGAGAAAAAAAAAAAAAAAAAAAGCTTAATTTGTTCGGGCCGTAATGGGTATCTGGAGCCCGAGAATTGACGGGGCGCGGGGTCAGAGGAGGCAGTTTTTGAACTCCGTCGAAAATCCCCGGAAAATTTGTCTATTTTAAACATTTTTTCTCGTTAGGGGATGTTTTTTCTTCGGGGGAGAGGGAGACCGTTTCGAAGCGGTTTCGCCCCCGTTGCTTTTTGGCGTCTCGGTCCCCGCCCCCTTGCAATCCTCCTTCCTCGCCACCCCGATTCCGGCAACGCTCGAAGACGCTCAGCGATCCGTTTTGCCTTTATCTTTTGCCGGAAAGCCAAAAAGAACTTGTCGGCAATTCACAGCAGGACCTGGCGATTCCGCGCTGACCGCTGAACCGCATTCGACAAGATGAATTTTCGTCGGGGACGTAACACCTCTAAGATCTGCTTAACAACCAGGATCTCCGAAAACTTTAGGAAGCATTTTTGAAGAAGTTATTCGATCCAAGAGGGACTGGCTCTCACGATGTACAATAAAATATCTGAATATGTCTCTGTGTAAATTTCAGATTCGAAATTTTAACATAACCATTTTAACTAAAGCGGTCGTGAAATGCTTTCGATTTCAATTCAGAAAGCATGTTAACGAAATTTTTCCTGTCTGTATTTACATAAAATTTTAATTTCGGTAAATAAAAAAAAAAAAAAAAGAAATGTCAAACTCTAATGTGAAATAATTTTTTTGATGGTGAAATCTACGGCCGACTTCAAAGTACAATTCACGTATAACATCTACAATAGCCATTTGAGTTACAGCAATAATATATTGGTGTATAGCACTTATTGTAAAGCAACATTTCTTTAGTATTTAATTTAAAAAAAATTATTGTCCGAAATTTCACACAGACTCATGGTAATAAATAATTGCTAATTCAACGAGAACTTATTAATTTCTAAATTAAAAGAAATAAAATATGCGCATATTTGGAAACAGTTTCTGTCTTTTTGTTAGAAAAAAAATATCATAAACTTAAACTGTAAAATAAGTTTCGTGATATACAATTCCGCCTTGTGAATTCAGATGTTGCAAATGCAAGATATTATGTGTTTTTAGTAATGAACCGAGCCGCGTACACATCTGATGCATTGTATTTGTTGTCTGTTCGAGTTTCTTTTTATGACCCGGCTCCGTTCCTTAAACTAATAATATGAACGGGCCGAAAAGGGGAAATTTGCTAAACCGAAAGATTTTTCCCTTTTCAAATCCTTGCCTTTTTTTTTTTTTTTAAATAAAATTAAAATTTAAAAAAAAAAAATAAAAAATAAAAGCCGATGGTAAAAGTTGCCACCTCGAGAAGGAGCAACAATCCAGCGGAAGACGCCATTTATTTTATTATCGGAAAAGCCTCGCGAAATTCACTTCTCGCTCTGGGAAATCTCATAAAAAAAAAAAAAAAAAAAAAAAAAAAAAAAAAAATGCTGTAAAATTATTTCCGGTTTTAAGCGACGCGAAAATCGATTTAAATTCACGGTGTAAAATCTCCGGATTAAGAAAAGCCGAAATTATCTGGATCGTAATAATTATCCGGGAAAGTTTCGGCTCCGGAATTTTCCAGCGATTTTACCCGAATCACTTTTTACTCCCCTCCCGGCACGGACCTACCTTTGTCTCGCGTCCTGTAGGACATTTCCTTCGTCACTTCTGGAAGAGAAAAAAAAAAAAAAAATTGGAAAATGATAAAATTTTCTTGCTCCCTGATCTTCTCCTTCACATATTCCCCTTTGGAAAATAGAAATGCTCTGGATTTTGTCATAAACATACATGGATCATAAATATGGGTTATAAAAAAAAAAAAAAAAAAAAAAAAAAAAAGAGATATTGATTTTTCTCCAGTGCCCGGGAGATGTTTTACTTACGATACAACTTTATGCTTCCATCGGTATCTCCGAGGGAGTTCTTCGAGACGCATTTGTATGTGCCGTAATCGGACATGGAAACCGATTTTATGGTCAGCTTCATGTGGACCTTGTAGGCGTTGTCCAAAAGCTGAGGCTCGTACTTGTTACCTGGGAAGAGAAAAAGTTAAAAGCTCTCGAGGAAAAAAAAAAAACGGCTTCAAGCTTGCTTCCGGCGATTTAGCATTTTCTGGCTGTCAGCGCGCCATCGGATAGCTTGGGAAGGATCCCACCCTGATTCGATCAGAAATTTTAAGTTTCTTCACCGTGGCAATGGGGATGAAAATAATTACAAGGGAGGAGCTGCCGGAGAGAGTTTCCCGTTGCCCCCAATTGAAGGAAAGAAAGATTTTTACAACAAGTTTTTTAATTTCGGGCTCTTCCGTCCAACTTTTCCCGGAGAAAATTGGTTTCTTTTTGCTAAAGGAATAAACGGCATTAGCATTTAAATTTTTTCTTTGTTTTTAGCGAAAAATTCTCCGGCTTCTTCCATTCATGAAAGGAAAATTAAGAGTTATGTAAACTATACCTCGTGCCATGAATTTGTAATATGGTTCTTACTTTATATATCTTTTGGACTGAGGAAAAACGCTTTGGCACAGGTAGTTGCATCCCCAACAAGGTAGGTATTACCAAATTAGTGCCAGAATCCTCAATTCTGTAGTTAAGAAATTGAGGATGGAAATAAAACGGGTATATATATATATATATTTGTATGTAGGCGATGTTTCCTACCCGTAAAAAAGAAAAATTGAGATTCTTGTTGATTAAAAATAAAGCGATTAACGAAGGATTTTGCTGAAGTTTTCTCTTTTAAAAATCTAAGAAAGAACCTGTAAACATCATTTATTATATCTTCTTCGCTTTATCCTAAATCATTTCTAATCGCAGTGAAATCCGTGTGAAAAAGATATCTCTTTATAATGCAAGGAAACTTATATTGCTGCTCTTTACAAACAAATGATCTTTCCCATCGTACCTATTAAGATGGATGTAACAGAAAGGAATAACTTAAAACTTACTCTGAGACACCTACCTGCAGATCATTAAGCTCCATCATTTATGTCAGTAAGGCAAGAAAAATGGTCGGAAAGTGCAAGAGACGTGCAATAAACTTAATCAAATACTCAGAGCTTAATTTTTAAAACACGATAAACTTATTTAGCAATAGTTTAATAGATTTTATAAGATTACAAATCGTTATACATGTAAAGAGTTATTGATTGTACAATTTATTGACAAACTACATGAATCTCAGATACAAATTCTTATTGCGAATTTAATAAAATATCAAATTCAAAAGATCATAACTTATGTAAAGCGTTGTAATTTCTGACTCTAATCAGTAACCGGTGATAATTGTAGTCTTTTGGGAGAAATATTTCATAAAAAAATATTTTTGAGGTTTCAAAATCCATTTGATGGAACGCAAATTGTTAGATTTGGATTTATTTTTATCATTAATCAATAGCTATTTTCGATTCGTCCGCCTCGGAGAAAATTGAGGCATCAACCGTGATTTGATTACAGACTAAAAAGTCACTGCACCACAAAAAGACTGCCTCCATTTTTCTGTTTGCTTAAAAATTTATCAAAACAATGCTGCATCACCCGCCGGTATCAAAAGTCATCAAGAAATATAATACAAAGATGACCTGTTACAATTCACTGTAGTGTAAAATATAAACATTGTTCACGTTTGCAACGCATCTGGCTTGGAACGCTTCGAAACAGTGACTATGAAATACAGGGATTGTGCAGGAGCGATTTGGGGCCCGAATTTACTGCTGTACCGGAAAGCGGATCCGTCGAAGAGCTCTAAACCGTGCAGGATGTGATTCCTCGCCCTTTGCCACCTCCTCAATCCGCTGCTCTCGCAAAAGAGACCCTCCTCCAGCGCAATCATATCGATCAAACTTGTGAACAAGGTATCCTCCTTCGGCATACTGTGAATTTTACGAATACATTTAAGGTTACTCGATATCAGACGCGGCCGGAAAAAGGACGCAATCACCCAGCGGCAAAGATTACGGCTCACCTGATTTAAGAAACCTGATGATACTTGATGGAAAATGTTTTCTTTTTATAAAGTCCAAAACAAGTGTTGCACACATAAAAAGTAAATAGAAAAAAATGAAGTTGCCTGTGACGTCACAGAACGCGAAGCTGTTTCGAGAAGGCGGCGACCGGTAAGAAAACAAAATGAGTTTCCGCTATTTTGGGATAGCGCAGCTGGTTCCGAAATGGCATACGACGATTCCCCGTCGAAAATTAAAATGTAAAATATTTCAAAAGCGATAATTTCATCGTTCTTTTACTTTTCTTTTTTTTTTTTTTTTGTTTTTCCATCCGTTCTCTCTGCCGGTGCCGTGCTTTAATTGGAATCGTTCTCAACCGCGTGTTTACTTCGGAATTTAACGCATCAGCATTACACAGTGTAGAGGACTCTTAAGCCGTTGTGAACCCGGAGAAGCAGAAAAGATACGTACAGGTTGCGTTGTGCTTTGCGGCACTTACAAGAGAAGGGAAATTAATTTGTGACGCACCCGAAAATAATTTTGAGCTCCAGGCGACTGATGGTCACCTGACGAGAGGACGACGGGCCTGCGACAGGAAAAAAAAAAGGAAAAATGGCACGCATCGATTCTGTCGCACAACTGCCGGAGCTTTGCCGAACGGCCGATATATTACCAACAGCCAATCGGATGCGAAAGTCGGATGTTTATATCACAAAATTGTCATTCGGCCGTTCGGAGACACGCCGATTGCTGGGAACAACCGCAGCAGACAAAGAACGCCACACGATGTACTGGAAATCCTGCAAGATGAGCGTAAATGCACGCGTCAGCGTCCCGTTACCGAGTACATGCGAAAACCGTTTCCCGATCGGTCAGCTATTTGAAAAATTTCACAACCATCTTGGAATCGCCATTTGAAATCGAACGATGTGATCTAACCCAAGCTCGCGATATCGGTAAATATTTTATTATGGCCGTAAAAATCTTTATGATTGTTGTTAACATTAAATTATAAATAAAATGTAAATTTAAGCAAAATTGCAAGCTAAAGAAAGACGCGGATGCTAAAGCCGGGAAAACTTCGTTTTGGGAACGAACGAATCCGGGGCAAAAGTCGTTCGGTGCCGATTACCCCTACAGCAACGAGATGCCTGCAGCTCAGCTAACGCGCCCCGCGAACAAAGTTCTTTTCAGCTTCATATTCTACAATCGCAGTTTGCCTTTCACTCCCCAACTTATTCATATTCTGAAACGGTATTAAATGCAATATTCTTTTATTTAAAAGAAAAAAAAAGTAGCAAAATAATTCATTTTAATCTCAGGTTTTTCATTATAAAAAGATTCAATTTGCGAGCTTCAATTATTGTTTTCGGAGTGTATTTTCTACGCGCTTTGATTGCATCCCCGATTCCTTTTCGAAACGATGCAGGATGCTTCCAGAAGTGTAAAAAATAATTCCTGCGACGCTGGATTTAAAAAAAAAAAAAATGTAAACCTAAAGTTTTTGCGAGTAATCAAATACGGTGCTGGCAGACGATGAAGGGGAGGAAAGAAAAAGTATCGTGTCGCAAGAAGAAAAAGGAAGTGTAACGAGAATTTTCATCTTTTTCCACTCCGCCTTCCCTTCTCTTCCTAAACGCAAACCCGTAAATAATAATAACTTAAATTGTTATTTGATTTAGTGATTTTGGAAGGAAACCAAACTGAGCTCCTGTGCACTTTTAATGGCTGTTCATGCTTAACATGCAAAAGCAGGAAATTATTTCCATTATTTAAAGTTCTTCTTTTATGAGAAAGCTTTAAGGAGAGGCGGGAAGGACGGTCTCAACCTTCGTCGAAGATGGGAACTCCGATCGTTCGGAGCACGTTGCCCCGCCCGACAGAAACCCGGAGAAAATATCCCATTTAGAAGCATTTCATCCCCCCCCAATCTGGAATCAAGATGGGAAACATGAACCGGGCGAAATTCTCCTTCTTCAGGGCCTGGATTTAAGCTCAATGCATCTTTAATGAATTGCGGATGTGTCCAAGTGCAGGACGGCGAAGGGGGGGGGGGGGGAGGGAGGGCACGAGGAGGATAATCCGGAACGTGAGAGCAACCCGTAAATCACTATCTGCAGCGGAGACGGTCTCACGGACGCAGCATTTTGCCAGGAACCGACTGCGACAGATATTGCGCCGCAAACTGGAGAGCTTCGCCCGGCATTTCTTTCGGGAGGCGAATCCCGAAAAAAACCATTTACATAAACTGACCCGCGACTGGCCAAACGATTTTCCCCCGAGCATCGGGAAAAGCCTTTAACCCGGCAAAACGGGGTGACACGCTCCGGTTTCAGGTTTTTGAAATGCAGTCAAAAAGCGAGTTCTGCACGATTTCCGATACTTTTACCCCGATGAATTTTCCTCAAGTGCGATATCGGGAATTCTACGAGGATGAAAACTTTCCCGACCATCTTTCGCAAAATTGGGGCAGGTACGTAAAAATTGACGGATGCGAAGCGGGGGATGGAAAAAATCCGAACCGCACCCCTAAAAAAAAAAAAAACCGATCTTGGAAGCGAAAGAAAACAATTCGTCCTTAAACAAATAAAATTAATTAATAATTAATATAACTGAAAGCTTTCGGGCCAAGTGGGGATGCGAAATCCATCAAAAAGTAATAATTTCCCCCGGAAAAGTGATTTTTTTTTTCCAATTTCATGTATTTACCCTACGTTTGGGTTTTTTGTTTTTGTTAAAGCTCCACCGTCTCCTTCCTGTCGGCGAAAGCTCTCATCGTGCGCAATCAATATATACCGTATCAGTTTATTGAGGGGAAAAAAAGATTTTTTTTTTTTTTCGAAAAAAAGTTTTTCCAGGATCCAATACCGGTTTTTTTTCCCGGATAATTCGCTAATAATTTTCCGGGTATGAAGGCAAGCGGAAGGTTCTCATTAATAAATAAAAAAAAAAAAAAAAAAAAAGTTTCATCAAGGTGGAGCGTTCATTATGGGCATTAAATGGGTACCGTGCACGCTGCCGATGTACAATCCCGTTCCGGGACTGCTGCAGATACTAACGAAGTGAACCCTAGTGAAGCCGATGGTTGACCGACCGCGTTCGGCAACCGAAAGCTGGGGAAATTTTTTCCAATTTGGACGCCGACAAGAAACGATATCCGTCGCTGTCGTTCAAATATCAGAAATCCGGTGGCGCGTCCGTCCGCGCCGAAAGCAAATCCTCGTTCGCATGCAACATAGGAGCGATCCTGCCAAGCGATTTTCTGCTGTCCCGCTGATGCGGACGTACCTTGCGCTATGATGTCTCCCCTGTCCTTTGTCCAGTAGTTAATGGATTTGGGATAAGCTTCTGAGTGGCATTCCAAGGTCACTTGCTGTCCTTCGTGAGCTCCTATTAACTGGTTTTGTATCCATATCATCGGAGGAACTGGAAGAGAGAATGGGTTGAAGTAAAGATAACAAACTAAAAGGAGCCACCAAACCGCACGGAACGAGTCTGGATTCCTACTCACAGTGCACTATAAGAGTGATCCGTTTGCTGACGCTGGGCGGAATGCCGTTGTAAGCGATGCAAAGGTAGGCTCCCATGTGAAGTCTACTCACTCTGGATATATTGAACACGGAACCTTCGACGCTGGCGACTGCAAGGAAGACATCGCATTAGATGGGGCCGCTGTCGGGGTGTCGGATTACAGGGAGTTCTCCTCACCTTCCTGACCGTGTCCCAAGGGAATCGTTTCGCCTCCTTCTCTTTTCCAAATGATCTTCGGTTCGGGAGTGCCCTTCGCTGCGCATCTCATAGTCACATTGCTGCCCTCCCTGGCCACCATATCCGTGCTTGTTGGATAATCCAGGATGTCCGGAGGCACTGAAAAATGTGAATAAAAAGCAAAAATGTGTCAGTCGCGGTTAATGCCTTTCCTCGTGGAATTACAGCCACCTTCCGACCGTGTAAAACGATGGTGGTCCCTTGCAGCCGTCATGGGCGAGATAAGATAACAGAATTCATATTAGAATTGTAATTATCAAGTTATATGTATTCGGTAGGGAAAAGAAGGAAGGTTTACGAAGGCTAATTAATAAACCAACCCTTTCCTAAGGGATGAACAGTCACGTATGCAAACTTTCGATGTTGAATTTTTGTTTTTTCAATTATCGCTCCGCAACAATTTTCCACCGAAGACAGATCCTTTTTAAATAATCCTTAAGAGTTTAATTATCGGGCAAAAGGCTGACGGGGGTAGTTATTATCCGCGAACAATGACCGAACAAATCCCGAGAGAGAGCTGCCAACCTCGAAAACCTTCCCAGAACGGAAGACTTTGGTTGATGGAATACATCACCAAGAATACAAAACTATTTTTTATCGATTTCGCCAGTTTTAAATTTTCAGATTCAGACGACGGGAGGAGAATTCTGCAGGGAAAAAGGGCTCGTCCAAAGGAAACGCCACGTCAGAAAAGGATAACCGCCGCTTACTCCCTTTTCACCCCCGTAAAAGAATTATCCTCCATCTCGCTGCATTAAGCAGCCCTGCGGATTCGACGAGACCCCGCATCGCATATTTATGTCGGAAAAATCTTTCAAGAAAGTCAATCTTCCGGGGTCCTCCTCTTCGCCCCCTTCTGAAGCCCGCGATTTCGAATTTTCTCGTCTCGCTGGTTCCCTTATCTGGAGCTGGAGACGCATCCCCCGGTTGTCATCAGTTAAATGAATTCTGATTCGGATTTCTCCCCGCCGCCATGATTAATGGACCAATTATCGAAACCATTCATCTTCTCGTTTATCTTGCAGCATCAACCCCTTTGGCTCAATTGACTGCGGGACTCGATTTGGTATTCGCGCCTGAGCACTTAGATTTGCCTCCCCCGCCGCCCCAGGC
>JAOWBB010006888.1:0-16188 GCA_028565995.1 Ricinus marginatus
ACCAAAATAATTGTCTGACAGTTATTAAATGTAAATATAAATTTATGATCTTTTGTTGTTTATGACAATATTTTTAATGGCTTATATATATATATATATATATATATATATTATTTTTTGCTGTGAACAAAATTAAATCTTATAAAGATGCTTACTAAGCATCATGGGTTTTTTTTTCAAATTTTAATGTAAATTTTTGTGACTGTTACCATTTCACTTGATTTGTGTTTACTCCTAATTTAATGTCTGTCGTAAAATCTAGTTAAAAATTACATTCAGCTAAATTGTAACAAAACATGTAGTTTTTATCTATTTTAATGAATTTTAAAATTTAATTCTTGACGCTTCTTCTTATCTTTTATTTAAAATTTCAAAATTTTCGAAGGCTCATAATTAAAAAGCTCAAGATTAATATTAAATTTTAGTTAATTTCCGCCAATTTTTAAAATTGGGCAATGAAAATATTTTTTCATCTTAATGAAGATTTTATTGTACAACGACATAAACGCGAGGTTCGGTGGCCAATAATACAATACGTTTCTTGGTTTGATTTCACTTGAGGCGCTTGTGCCGCTTTGATTTTCTAATTTAACCAATGTTAATTTACAGAGATTGCCTCAGTTTTTTAATATTTTAATGTAACCGTGATAGAAATTAGAAGAAACGTTGAACTAAAACTGAACGACTAGATATTCCTCTTTTATTTGTGTTGGGATTAAAAAAAAAATTTACAAATTATTTTCCATCGATATTTAATGGGATGTTTATAATGTATGGACATTTAATAGGGAAATAATCGTGTCTGTACATGTTAGTAACTGAACCTTCGATCGTTAATATTTAATTTAATTTTCTTTTGAATTCTTCTCGAATTCTAGATCAAAATTTGGACATAATTATACATTCATATGTTATTATTCCTTATATGTATATATATATAATTTTTACGATTATTAGCCCTGCACTATCGATTAGTGTGTCATTTGAGTTTATATAACTTTGCCTGTTGAAATATTTGTCTTCCAGTGGTCTTCCCGAAGCCAACGATCAAGTTTATTATTTATAATGACAAATTGTGGGATTTTTTTTTTCATTTCTTTCGACATCAAAGAGCAGCTCGAATCAAAAATTATTTCGCATAAACGGTCGTTTCTGTTGTTTTTTTTTTATGAACGTGTATGGCCGAAACAACCGTTTAATTTACCCGTAAATTGATATATATTTTAACATTGACAAAATTGTGAAAGTAGATTTTAAATTGTAAACTTTCTACATTAAATGAAATGTTTTCGCAAAATTTTTCTCGTCTTGGGAAAATAGTCACAAAACAATGATTTAAAACCACATGTTAAAATAGTGCATCACTGAAATATGATTAATGCAATTTTCTTTTTTTTATGTGAAATTTAAACGAATTTTTAGATGTTGTTTTGATATTACTTTTATTTATTGTTAAAAATTTCAGAATATCTTCCCAGTCGCTTAATCAAATTGATTACGATTTAGTATTGAAATCTATAAATAAAGAATTGTTATGTTTAAAACAGCTAAAGAATTTTCGGAAATAAATGGAAATTTAAATGATGGTTCTGCGTTTTGTCTTTGTTTTGTAAATTCTGACGTTTCCACCACTTCCATCATTGTTATTTCAGCACGGAACATTTCGGAAATGTAAAGCTCATTTGTTTAAATTTTAGATGATTTTTTTTTTAAATTTCAATAATGTAATAGTAACACAGTTTAATAGGAAGCAAGCTCAGGCGTGGGCTTCTGTAGACCGAAAACAATAATTAATTTCAAAATTTTTGTAACGGATAAGAGGCGTTTCCCGAGCATATTCACGAACGAAGTTTAACATGTCTAAATATATTTATCGGGGTTTTATAATATTTTTTACTTCTGCCGATGATTGTGATTGCAGATTCGCAAATGATGTCAAAGATTTGCGTTCGGCGTAACTTTTTCGTTGTATCTTCAGAGTAAAGAAGTATAATTAATTTCAGAGAGCACGGAATCTGGCAAAAAAAAACGTACTTTAATAGCGCGGCAAACTGATTTAAGTTGGCAGCACTTCATTTTCACAGAAACTCCGATGAAGAATTTATACCAGTACTCGTTATTTGTTTTGGATTTTAAGTCGAACGGATAATTATCCAAATCTATTCTCTCTTCCCGCATTTATTGGCTCTACATGTAAGTCATTAATCATAGCAAAGTGACTCGCATACAATTTGATTCGAATGTAATCAATTTGTCCTATATTTTCTACCTAATGATACTGATATGAGTTTATCTATTTTCATTGTTTAAATTGCATTGATTTTTGATTTTTTTTTACAGCATATGTCCTTTTAGGAGTGAAATGTTTAATATTATTAAAGATCGTAATCGAGTACTTTATTGCGAGAGAGATAGCAGTAGTGACACAGAAGATTACGTAGATTCGGATGACAGAAGAGGAAGGGTTTTCAAAAACAGGATGAGCTATGGATCATCTAGTACGCCAAAACCCTGTTTAGTTCAGCGACAAAATTCAGCTGGTGCCAGAGGAGATTCTAGATCAAATTCTGCCTCAACAGCTAAACAGTCTTTGCAAAATAATTCTCCAAGGTATTTATTAAGATTTAGAAACTGTAAATGGATATCCAACAAATTATGAAACAGTTACATTTTATTACTTAAATAATATGATGGATGATAGCATATAGATGTACAACATTAAAATGTATAATAAAAATCATTTACTTGAAAATTGTGCATCTTGATTTCAATTCTACTTCTATTATTTCTATTAATGGATAAATTAATTTTTTAAAGATTTATAATGTTATTATTATTTATATTTCGCACTATTAATCTCAGTAGAGATCCATAGTAGATCTGTGGAGATCAGAAGAGTGGATAGATTTCACTATGGATATCTCAGTTTTATCACATTATAATTAAATCAAGCATAACCAAAATTTTGTACTGAGATGCAGTGTTTATTTATTTATTACAATAATGTAAATTAATATAACATTATATTTATAGTGTTTATTATTTTTTATTTATTTTATTATTGCATTGGTATGATAGTAATAAGCAGGGTTTGATAATTTAAAAATTATTGTTTTTTGTTCTTAATTCTTTAACTTCAACATTCTGATGACACTACCTCAATATTTACACATGGTCTTTTTTCAGGAATAGATTTAGATGCCAATATTCAGTAGGAACATCAAAGCCACAGATTCGTGACCAACAGCCAGTGTCACAAGGTGGTGAGGAAAGAATCACACTGGTTGTTGATAACACAAGATTTATACTTGATCCTGCATTATTTACTGCCCATCCAAATACAATGCTTGGTAGAATGTTTAGCTCTGGTTTGGAATTCACCCATCCTAATGAGAGAGGAGAATATGAAGTGGCAGATGGCATATCAGCTACTGTTTTTAGGGCAATTTTGGAATTTTATAAAGGGAGAGTTATTCGATGCCCACCAACTGTTTCAGTTCAGGAGCTGAGAGAAGCATGTGATTATCTTTTGGTACCTTTTGATGTAACCACAGTCAGATGTCACAATCTGAGTAAGTAGTGCAACAATGTTATTTCAACATTAAGAAACTGCAAGTTTGATCTATTGAAATTTTTTAAGTACAGTAAATAAATTTAAATTATGATAATATTAAAACTCAATTATTATGAAATTTTAAAGAAATTTTTTTGAGCTTAAAGAATCATTACGTTTGTGATTGATGGGTATATTTTATTAGTGTATGAAGTTCTATAATGTAATAATTTTAACATATAGATGCAGTACAATGGTCGTATTTTTTCTTTGGCATCCCATGAGGAGGGTAAGCATTAGAAAAGCAAAATGGATTTATTTCACAAAGAGATGAATAATGAAAGATTCGAAAGCAGCGAAATATAATAAGTTGTGAGATATTTGTGAAATATTTCCTGAATACAGGAAATGCAGGTATAAGCAGGAGTCAGAACTTTTTCTGGATCAAAAAAAAAAAAAACTTGCAGGTTCCAATATACATATGAAGATGTTTTGATCTTTGAAAAATGTTTGACCATTGGCGTCCATTATTCCTTCAGGAGCGCAGACCATCAGCGAAAGAGGGTCAGGTTGCCTCGGCACCGCCAATGAAACGCAGCTTTCAAAATCTCACCTGGACAGACTTCCCGAATGTAGCTCTTCGCATGTGTCTGGGTCCTCCTCTTTTTCACTTCCCCGTGGATTCCAACATTCCGAATCAGCTTTTAGAAGTGTGTGGCAAATCCATATTTCAGTTCTTATTTGCATCCAATGTTAAATTAACTTACCGATTAGTTTAAATGACATAAGAGTTCTTCTGTTGCGTTACATTCATAAGGTTTATCATCGTCATAGGCAGATTCTCTTTCCAATCAAGGTGCAGTCTTCCTCACAAGCTTTTCTTACTCCATTCGGTACCGGGTTTCTTTCTCGTTGTTTCTCCGTTCTTTTCACCCCTTTCCCCGGTACCATTCTTTTATAGTTTTCATTTCAGTTTTAGACTTTTTCCGTCACGTCGAATCATTCTTCTTATTTAGTTATTAAGTCCCGTTTCGTCAATAAACGAAACCCGTCATGGCGTTTCTTACCCATTTCTAATAACCTTCATCCACAGATGTTTGAGTGATAGCACCCGCTAATATAAATATGTTCAGAATCGATGACGTTCCCATCTTGAAGGTGATGGAATTTCATCCTAAAACTGTTCGTCCAATTTTGATTTTTGTAAGAAGAGAATTCGTTCCATGCATTAATTCTCCCTGTACAAGTACGTTCCTTTCCATTTTCGGCGTAAATCTTTATGCCATTACGTTGTGCGTTATCCTCACGTTAATCCTTCCCTCAGGTTGTTCTTTGATGATCTGTTCTTGCAACTCCGCAACGTCTCTAGCAACGAATCATCAGGGAATCCCGAATGGTTTAAAATTTCTCCTCCTCTACATAAGCCGTTGCTATCTCAATTCGCCGAAGGTGCCTTCCATGGTAGTGCATACGACTAATCTTATTACATTTGGTACTTCGGGACATCGCATCGATTGGTGGATTATTTTTCCAGTGAAGAAAAATTATATTGCCCTTGTAGAATTTTTTTTAATTTAGTACCATCTTTTTTGATGTATGCTTTGCATCGTCTGTACATGCGTGTAATCTCCATATTTCCGAAAATCTTGATGCAAAACTTCTTATATCATTTTGTAGTCCTCGTTGTTTCTTTCTCATTCTCAATGCAACCTTTGCGTTATCGCAAGTTCTTTTCAACCAGTCTTCTTCAGTTTTTTCGCTGTATCATTTTGTGTTTTTGTTCCTTCATACATTTATGTTCCTTTTTTTTTTTTTTTTTTTTTTTTTTTTTTTTTTTTTTTAAGTATCCGTTCCATTTTTCGTCTGTCCGATTTACATTTCATTCGTTTTCGTGACCTGGCGCCTCCGCATTGTCCGACATTGGTTCAATCACGTTTTGTTTTCTCCAAGAAAACAAGATTTTTAACATCTTTTTCCTTTTCGTACATTCTGAAGTTCGACCTAATTTTTGATTCCGCTAGTTGATATTCGCCTTGATCGTTCAACTCACCGAGTGAACTCCCATTCCGGCGAGTGTTTATTTTTTTAAGCAGTGCATGGTCCGTTTAATATTTCGCCGTTTCGCTCGCGCTCACTTTCACTTTCTTGTGGCAGGTTTGCCTCCCAGAACTTGAAAATCATACTCTTTGAATTGTGCTGCTCGAGTAAATCATTGTCAGTTTCGTTGTACTGTGAGTTTCTTTCCCGTCTTTGAGGAATTTCACGTGAAACGTTTCCAGATGCAGAAAATCTTCCTGAGAATCGCGTTGCAAATGGCAAAACGTTAGAGTTCCATGTTTGCAACCATTCTGAAAACATTTTCAAAAGCAAACCAGTTAAAAGCCAGCAACTCCGTTTTTTTGCAATTATTTCCCCTCTCACCCAGTCCGCTTTTTAAAAATGTATATTTAATTTTATTATTATAATTTTTATTTGTTAAATTTTATTATTTTTTTTAATATGTAGAATATATATATTTAGAATGTTTTATTGTAAATATATATATAAAATTGAGTATAACGACTTTTAGTGTGAAATTATTCACTAAATAATGATCTCTAAAAAAGTTAGTTTTTGACTATACTTGTTTTTCTAATTTTAAAATATAAGTAGGTCTAATGCAATGCATTTGTGCAAAGTCGTAGAATATTTGTACAATAGTATTAATCGCAGTATAACTTCAATGCGTTTGGTGTCTCTATGCGTTAGCAAAAGAATAAATTGAATTGGTTAATATTAAAATGTTTTTTTTTAGTTCTGAGCTTATATAATTATTTGATGATTATTCAAAAAAGACTGAATCAGTGTTATTTTTTTCAACATAGGAGGTCTTCTGCACGAGCTTTCGAATGAAGGAGCTCGTAAGCAGTTCGAGGTTTTTCTAGAAGAACTTATTTTCCCGCTGATGGTGAATTCGGCCCAGAGGGGAGACCGCGAGTGTCACGTTGTTAATTTACTTGACGACGATGTTGTCGACTGGGACGAAGAATACCCGCCGCAAATGGGGGAAGAATATTCTCAAAGTATGGATTTTTCGGCATGTTTCAACTGATTATTTTTATAAATTAACCGCCCGTTTTCGGAGCGACTAATTCCGATTTCGTTTTCCCCAGCCGTTCACAGCACGGCCATGTATCGCTTTTTCAAATACATCGAAAACCGAGATGTTGCCAAGCAAGTGATGAAGGACCGCGGACTCAAGAAAATTCGCCTAGGAATCGAGGGTTACCCGACTTACAAGGAAAAGGTGAAGAAGCGCGCGGGAGGCAGGGCAGAGGTCATATACAACTACGTTCAGAGACCTTTCATTCACATGTCCTGGGAGAAGGAAGAGGCGAAAAGTAGGCACGTCGATTTTCAGGTCAGTTTTTCAGCCTTCGCGAAGTTTGAAAGCTTTAAAGCTTTTTTTACGTTACCGCTCGACGGGTCCGCAAATGAAAGGCTCAACCTGTTTCAGTGCGTCAAGTCAAAATCCGTGACCAACTTAGCGGAGGCGACCGCGGATCCGGCTTTGGAATTGGATGCCGGAGGAAACCCGATTTCCCCGCCGTCGGCGGATATATCAAGACAAGAAGAAGGAGCGGCAGGAGACATCGCTCCTCTGGCGGCTCAACCCAACGAGCTGCTGCCCGACGAGCAGCACTAGCAAGAAAAGTCGAACAGGTTCCTCCGAAGGAAGTCAGCCTTTTTTTAACCGATTCTTCATCTTGCTTTCCTTCGTCAGAAATGTAAGGCCCGGCTTCAGAATCTCCAGACTTTCTTTCCGGAATCATGATTTGCATAGCATTTTACAAATATTTCAAATGAACCGAAGGACAACTGAGTTTTTTTCATGTACTGAAATTAAAAGATACGATTTTGAAGTACTCTTGCGTTGGCACTCCGAATTCCGAATAAAATGGATTCCGTTCCATGGGAGGGAACTATATTGTTTTTAACATTTTAGTCAAGGGAATTGCTCACTTCACAAGCGTCGCCGGACTCGGTTTTTTACATCGGAGAAAAACTTTTGGTTGCTTTCTTTCGACGCCAGTTGTTCTGGGAGACGAAACCCAACTCGGTAAACCCTCCCCCAAAGGGGGGCACTCGCTTTCGGGATTAGTCGATGGAGCGGCTGAAAAGCAATCGGCTCGAAACTTGGTCTTTAAATGGAAAACGCTGAGCGCCAGGAAAAAAAAGGAAAGACTTAAAAATTAAACAAAACTTTAAGACTGAAAAGGATTTTTTTCATGTACTTTATTTATAAGGAAGCGTTTAAATTATTTTTATTTAATCCCGTATCAATGTAATCCAAGTCGTGTGCGCGTGTGCGTGCGTATACATTTACGTAGTAATATGTGTGTACATATAAAGTTAGGTTCTCGAAGCGGCGAAGTTCTTAGCTTGTTTTAATGTGGAAATTTTTTTTTTTTTTTAAGAATTAAACAAGTAAAATTGACGCGAATTTATGCGTCGGGTTTAAGTTTTTATTATTCTAATTTCAAGGAAAATTATATTATTAGGTTGTTTCACGCAGTTTTATTAAACCTTAAGATAGTGGCAGGGAGCGACTCCGCTTCACGAAACTCCACCGTGCCGTCGACCTTCCGGGGGGAAAGGAAAAAAAAAAACCCGAGAATTTCGCTCTGTGCAACGGCGTTGCACGTGCAAATCGAGGACGAAATCCGTCGACCGGACCGACGGGGCAGGTTCGGCGTCAAATCGGTTTGAAAAAAGTTGAAAATTTCGCGGCTTTTCCGGCTTTTCCTGCGGGGGCGGCAGAAACTGCCCTTCCACCAAGGACTCCGCCCATTTGTGCACCCCATTCAGCGAGCTGGATTTCATTCGAGGCCGCGAAAAAGCTCCACGTAAAAATAACCAAAATAACGCCTCGTATAAACCCGTCAAGGAGACGGCGGAAAATTTTCGGAGCGGAACACCGAAACGGAAAGTGGAGCGCGAAGCCACTTTTCGAAGCTTTTTTCGCGAACGCGTTCCGCGAGGCCCGAGGAGGCGCAAAACGCGGAGGCAGCGGCCGTCGAACCGACTCGAAAGGTCTTAACCTTTTCCTCGGGCTTTCGGAAGGGCTTTCACCGCCCATTCCGGGTGGGGGGGGGGGGGCAAAACGGAAAGGAAAAAAAAATTTAAACATTTTTCTTTTTAAATTCTTTATTTTCACTCTTAATTTTAAAATCACGAATGAAGCCATTTAAAATGTACATTAAATAAAGTAGAGTAACGAAAAATATCTCTGTAAATAAATATACGAAACATCCTTCGAATCTTCGAAAGTTCTCATTTTGCCTTTCGGAGAGTGCCTCGCTCGACGTCCCCCCGTGGCTCGGAATGCGGCCCAGCGCCGGAAACTTCCGCATCCTCCTCCTCCCCCCCCATTTGCCCCCACCCCGCGGCACAAAAATCAGTCTCGAACGGAGGAAAACCGAAAGGCGGCGGAACGTGACGGTGCCACCGAGCGGCGGGACTCGATGCCACGGGGAAAACTCCGAGCAACTGCAGCCCCGACAGCACTAACTAAACTGCGAAGCGCGCGGTTCGAGCGTTTCCCGTCGCGAGTTGTGCAAAACTCTTCCGGGTAAAATGAAAGAAAAACGGAAATGCTTTAAAAACCTGAATTCGATGCCGTTTGCGTGTTTTCGTGCCTTTCCATCACTCCACACTACTTTCCTCCTTCCCCCCACCTCCCGAATTTCCGCTTCCCCGTAACCGTCGGTGACGCCCATCGGCAAAGACAAAACCTCGTCCGGACTCGAACCCTCTTCTGATTCCACGACTGCTTCCCAAAAGGCATGGAACAAGCATCTTCCGGAGCCACTTTCGCCGCGAGACTCGAAAGCTCCGCGTTCCTTTTTTTTGCTTTTTTGTTTTTCTGCTCTATTTTACAACAAGAATAACATTGTTAAGTGGTTTTTTTGCTGGGGATTATTCTCGCTAACGGGAAAACAAATCCTTTAAATCCGCTCCAACCTTTTCAACCGCGCACGCGGCTCCGGTGGCGGACTGAAAGTTCGTTTGCACCAAAGCTTCTTAAAACGCGTCGCAAGCTTTTTTTTTCCTCTCGAGGTTTTAGTCCCTGGAACCCTCTCGCCCCGCGAGAGAGGGCGCAGCAGGACGTTCGGAAAGTCCGGAACGACCGGCGGCAGCCCCACCGTCTGCTTCCGGTGCGCACGAGACTTCCGCCGTCGTCCGTCGAGTCATTCTATTGGATGACGCAGCACTTGCACTTGGGTTTCTTCTTGATGACGACCGCCTCCGCCTCCCCGCCGTTCGCCGGGGACACCACGCTCCGCTGCACGTCCACCACTCCGGGCTTCTCGCCGCAGTTCGCCGTCCCGTTGGAACCCTTCTGCGGCGACGACAGCAACTGGTTCGCCTGCTTCGGGAGCGCGATCGCCTCGTCCTCCGCGGCCTTCACGGCCCCGTTCCCCGGGGAAGACACGATCGGCTTCCCCTCCCTGATCAGCTCCACGATCTCGTCCGCCTCCCGGCTGAGGTCGCCGTCGGGCCGAAACGGGTTGTCCCAGCCGCTGTCGGTGCTGAAATCAAACGTCAAACCGTGAGCCTTCTTCTTCCTCCTTCCCTCCGGGGCTGCCTGGGGCGGAGCACCCACCGGGAGGTTTCGCCGTCTTTCGGCACCCTCACCACGTAGTAGAGAATCCCGCCGTGAGAGGCCGCCATGCTGGGCATGATGGAAGACCCGCCGAGGCCACTAACTCATAATGCTCTCTCTGTTCCTCGTTTAGCGTCAATTAACGCGCGGGGGCGACTCGGAATCGCGGCTCTTGCGGCCCGCGCGCTCACGGCCGCCTTTCCATACCTTCGGCACTGTCCCGGGCTTCCACTCGCACGTTCAGCAAACAGCAAATCCCTTCGACTCTACATCAACCCTGTCCTCTCTGAAACCGAAAGGATCGGTCAAGGCGGGAACCGCGTCCCGCCCGACGGGCCCGTTTTGGACGAATCGAAAAATGGCCAGGGGAAGGTCTCGTCGCGAGGGCAAAACCGGAAACCCTTCGGCAAACCGGAAAATGCCAAATTTCAACTCGCTTTTCGGCCCCTGCCCCCCGGATGCAGACCGAAGAGACGCTTCCCGCATCGAAACTCGCGAAGGAAATTGGGAGGGCAGCGCAAAACGGCGAAAGGACGGTAAAATCCCACGCGCTTGTCGCCGTTTTGCGAAGGCGACGCCCGACCGGAACCCCCGACGAAAAACGTGAGAAGTGCGAAATTAGTGCCGTGTCGCCATCTTGGAAGAGGAGAAAATCCCTTCGACGGCGGAATCCCTCGCTTTGTCGGGGGAAATTGTCGGCCGCGACCCGGAAGGATGCGACGCAAATTTCCCAAGGCGGGAGAAAAAGCTCCGATGAACCTCCGACCCGATGAAATTTCGGAATCGCGGAAAACGGGCGCGATGCCCAGGCGCACAGGGGAAAAATAAAAATTTACATTTTTCAATCCGAAAAAAAACCTCCGGGGAAACTTCGCAAGCGCTCGACGGAAGCGGGTCAAAAGCTCGCGGCGAACTGAGCGGGGAAATGGACCGATGGCGGCGGGTCACGAGCTTGCGCGTTCGGACTTTTCGCGACGAAGCTCGATCGGCGGAGGAACCCGACAGCGGGGCGGGTGCCCCCTCCCCTCCCCTCCCACCGGAAAATATCGATTGACGTCGTTGGTCGGCCGATCGCGGGCCCCGCGGGATGCGCCATTCAGAGGAAAGCGGCGAGGGCGAAGGTTTCCCGTTCGCATTTGCCCCGCCGGAATTCGGCGACCCGAAAACGGCCGAACGGAAAAGTGGGCGTGGCCCTCTCGCACCACATTCGAGGACACGCGCGACCGCGACCTCCGAGATACTTCGGAAATTTCACGGTGCAGTGCAGCCAACAAAACTTTTTCCCCGTTCTCCGTCGCATCATCTGCAGCCTTCCGCTCCTCATTACTCTCAATTAAATCCGCGACCCCATTAACCCTTTGGGTCGGTGGGATCACGCGAGCTTAATCGACGGAGGGAAGCCTCCGCGTTCTTCTCGCGGGCGAACCTCCACCGATCGCTCTGCCGACGCTTTCGCGACAACGAACCGCAGCGGCCGCTCGAAGAAGGGATCGAAAAGAGATTTTTCTACGGGCCGCTTCCCTTCGTCCGACGGATTTCGCTTTCTTCCGGATGAAGGTTTAAGAATCCGACACTTACCTGGTTTGTCTCAGGTACTGAGACTGGGAGTTGGCCGCGGGACTCGCAGAAGTCATGACGGTGGTAGCATCAAAGATGTCGATGACGACGTCTCCGGGCTCCGGCGAGTTGACGACCAGCGGACGTTCCGACTCGAAGAAAGTGACGCGGACTTTCGTGGAAGGATTTTTCGATTCGGATCTGCGAAGGCAGAAAGACGGCGTGGCATTAACCGGACGAATCGGTATCAATCGGCCACGTCCACGGGAAATGGCCAAGCTCAGGAGATCGGATACGAATGGAGGTGCCGTCGCGGTCGGGTGAAGTTGCGATATGGCGGAATTCGCCTCCTCGAACCTTTCACAGACGACGAAGTCGTTCCGATTGGGAAAACTGCAAGAAGCGTCCGACTCGGGCGCGATCGAACGCAACAGGGACGGGGACCCGAGGAACCGCAGGTTCGATACCTGAGTTTTTTTTGTCGCGAAGCCGCGGTCGACTTTCGGTGACGGATCTCCACGGTCTGGCAGAGCGCGGGTTCGAACGCAACGCGACCGGCGGCCTCCGCGGACGTCGCCTCAGCCGGGTGATGGGAATGCGGCGAACCTTCCTGCCCGACGAAACGAAACCCATTAGCAGTGCAAACAGAGCTAAGCGCAAAATAAATAAAAGCCCAATCGGAGGTTAATTTCTCCCGGTCCAGGGGAACGCCTCGGAACCTTAAGGGAAGATTTCCTCCCTCACGCCCGAGGGGTTGAAAGCGGGGCGGTGGCAGGATTTGGGTCGCCAACACCCCGGGGTCAGCGTAACGTTTACATTTTACGACCTTTTCGTCTCATATTTAGATTTCATGGCTCAGTTGACCCAATTTCCCCTTTCGAAAGTTCTAAGGTTGTGCGCACTGCGAAAAATTTCCCTTCCGTTATTCGTTTTCATTCGGCGAATGTTTATGCGGGCCGAGAATGGGAACGCTTGCGGATCAGCTCCCTGCGGGTTACCTTCGGAGGTTGCCTCCGCGTCCTTCATCCGTGAGACCGCGAATCCCGGCTGGGGAGGAGGAACTTGTCAAAATTTACAAAAAGGCAGTGGTTTCCGCCCCGTCCACCTGGGAAACGAGGCGTTCCCAACCCGTTAAGGGTGACAGGCGAACTCCGGAAGGTTATTCAGCGATCCGCGTAAGCGGGTTCGACAGGACAACGCGGCGGCGAACGTTATCGGACGACGACAGATAAAGGCTAATCCCGATCGGGTGCATTACATAACGGAGGAAGCCGCGTGCAAGTTGATGGCGACTCGTCGCTTTTGCTGCGGATGTGGGCGCGGTCGGGAAAACTGCGAGGATTTTCGCTTCCTCACCTCTGGAAGGAGAGAAGTTTGCCGCGAAAGAAACGAAATCCATTGCTGACTCGCAAACCGTTGCATAACGCCTGTTTATCCCTCCCGGCAGACAGCCGAAGCTCGTCCGTCATTCAGGTGCCCAACCGACGCGCGCAAATGATAAAACCGCTCGGAAAGCTTCATTTTCCGGTCGTCTAATGCCCGAATTCCGTCCTGGGGTGCGGAAAAGGAAAGAAGAGAAACAGAAAAAAAAAATTTTCCCTTCCCTTTTTGCGATCCGAATTAATTTTCTTTTTTTCCACATTTTAAACGGAGTCGAGGGGGAGCTCATCCGGCAAAAATGGCGAAAATCCCGAGCCCGATGGAACGCGACGGAACCGGAACCCGCTAAGAGGTTGCCGCACCGAGCCGAAGAGGGAATTGCGCCACGTCGATCCAAAGCAGCGCCGCATTCGACGTTCGCTTCCGCTTCCGGAAAAGTCAAACTGGGTCACGGGGTCGCGAAAATTTATTACGTAATTCTCTTTTGTATTCTCGAACGCGTAATTCACTCTGTGAATAGACAAGGCGTAACCCTCGTTATTTCGGGCTAATTAATTTGACACGACAGGAAACCGTTCGCATTTAGAACGCAGCGAAAATGAAACTTGGATCGGCGAAAAAAAAAAAAAAATGCACTTCCAGCTCCTTCGCGTCGATTCACGAAAAAAAAAAAAAAAACGGGGCAACGGAAATTACGAGAAAGACAGACTTCCCCGACAGCGGCAAATATGCCGCGGGGCACCTCCGAAATCGCATCCGCGGCAAACCCAAGGCGGAAGCTCGTCGCGCGTTCATTAATTCATGTCAAATTTTTCTCGGGCCGTTTTACCGATTTTTTTCCTTTTCTCTTATCCTGCGCCGGAAAAATACTTAAGGTAATCCTGCCAACTCTGCAATTATTTAATTCTCCCGGAATCGTCAAATTCTGCATCCCATTCGCCGGCGAAAAGATTTCCGTTGCAGTTCGGGTAACGCCCCCGAATCCGCAAGATGACGAAAATCTTCCCCCCCCCCCCCGAAAAATCAAACCATCCGCTAAAACTTCTACTTCCTTTTTTTGCGCTGTCGACGGCGGCCATTGCGCCACGCAACGAGTGAATGTTTTCAAAAAGTGCATGCGACCGTTACACTTCTACAATGGAGCTTTAAATGCATTTTCCTTTTTTTTTTTTCGCCGTTGGTACCACCTCGAACTTCAATATGAATGCGAAAAATGATAACAATTGCGCTATTTTTTTTTTTTTTGCATCCGTGTTATGGCAGTTAAAACGGTTACTAAAAGATGGGGGAATTTAATGTTTAAAGAAAGAAAAAGAAAAGGCATTTTCGCATGGGAAAGTAAAATCAATGAAGCTTTATAAAAATTTGTTGTTGTCCTATTAAAAAAAAAAAAAAAAAAATCGAACAATTTTCACTCTTGCAGCAAGGAGCAAATTGGATGAGTTTTCGTTGCTGAAGCCGCCAAAAAGCATGGTGAAGACAATGGGAAAAATATCATGTCAGTGCACAACGTACAAGGACAATAATCAAAATATCACAGAAGATAAACGTTATTTATCTTCGATGAATCAATGAAAAGTGCCAATAGCCAAATTCCCAATACTTGTTCGGTAATCAAATCAAATCTCTCACGTTATACCTTAAAAAATCACCACCTAATCTTAAAAGAGGCAAAATCCTATTTGAATCAGTGGTAATTAACCACATTATTGATAATTCTTACATATTCATATTAAAAAAAAGCATTTTAGATTTCGCTTCGTGACATGTATATATATATATATAGACATGTATATTAAATAAACTTTAAGGAGAACCATTTTTTATTTATCTCTCTTTCTCCAGCTCTTGTGGTTTCCAAAATCGCAAAAATTCAAATTATCGCTGCACAGTTTCATGCTCTGAGATTGTAACATAAAAACGCGACAGAGACAATCCGAAATTCCATTTAAAAAAAAAAAAAAAAACAAATTCAGACATTTTTCTTTCTTTCTTTTTCGTATACAATGATCATGCTTTCAGCGGAATCATCCAAAAGGTAATTTAAACTGAAAATCGGAATCTGAAAATAAATTGCCTCATATTTACGTTCCCGTCAGCATCAAAATGTTTTTACTGTTATGATTATTACCTTCAGACGATGAACTAAATTTGACCTGCACAATTAAGGAAGATGCTAAATTGGTGAGCACATTTAATAAATAAACAAAGTTTAAAAAAATTTATAAACACATGAGAAGAGGAAACAAAATAATTGTTGTGTAAAGGATGATGCATTAAAAAACCGGGCCCACTGCTTTCAACACGGCCGGAATGTAATCTTACCTCCTCAGATAAATGCAGATTATCTGAGTCAAGATGAAAAGTAATTGCTGCTTGTGATAAAAATTGTGTTTTTAAGGCACTGCTCAAGATGGCAGATTTTTTTGTTTTGTTTTTTCTCTTCCCCGGTTTGACTTTACATGAGAAATGGCAGGATTCAAAGGGAAAAGTAAAAAAAGAAAAAAAAAAAATTACATTAATCAATGATAACAAATTTCAATCCGATATTCAGAGAGATGTTTCCTGAGTGCTGACCTAATTTATTCCTCCCATAAAATGTAAATGGAATGCATGGCACTGATTTTAAGAACATTCCATCAGGTCAACATTTTTTTTTTTTTTTTCTTTTTTCATCTAAACTTATGCAAGTTATTTTGAATGCATTACATCATCTAACTGAAATTTAATGCCAAATATCTAAATGCTCCTCGCCATGACACATGCACACATGTTGACCTCATCCTCTTTTCAATAGCAGTGTAAATGGTTCATGAAATCTCTTCCACCTTCAATTCTACACAGGATCTTTCACCTCTGAAGCCTCCAGCAACACATCCTGCGGCATATTTAATTTTAAATCAATTATCTCAAGCAGAAGCAGAACCCATTGTGTGCTCAGCTGAATGGCAATATTTCAAGTGAGTGACATAAAATTGCATTCATAATTCATTTCAAATGATAAAATTTAATGTTCCCTTTATTGGTTTTGAACGTTCAAGGTTTTCCCCCC
>JAOWBB010006889.1:0-16181 GCA_028565995.1 Ricinus marginatus
CCTCTCCCCCCCCCACGGTGGACGACGGGGGGGGTGGGGGGGAAGGGCAGGTTATGAAATTGAATGCGTAACCTTTTCCATGTTGATGAAAGGAAGCAGGCATGGACTAAGGGTGGCATCTCCCTTAACAGGCACCTAACGGAAAGAAATTAGAAGAGAAGATCATTTCCTGAATGAACATTGCCTTTCAATTCAATGGCGTTTAAAGCTTTCAGGGAGAAAAAAAAAAGGAAAATGGATAAGATTAAAGCCTTTTTTTCTACCTTAGCTCGTAATTGAAAGATCCCCGTTAAAAAAAGGCTTCATCTTAATTCTTTTTTACGTTGTCATACTGATTTGAAGAATATTTTTTAGCAGAAATTTAATTTTCAAGCTAATTAACTAATGCTCGAAAATAAACGTTCCATATTTACTTGTACAAGCCACTTGTTTCTGCGCCACGCGAAAACTTTATGCTTGAGGTTATTTTACAAGCACGGAGTTAGTCTGCCGGAGATGTAAAGCATCCGACCATCCCGCAGCTCGAACAGAAAATTTCGACCCGATAAAAGCTGATTGAGCGGTAAGCTTGAATAAGACCTTTCTGAGGGAAGCGGAAGATGTTTCTAACCACCGAAGGCATTTTTAATTGTCAAGATTGGAAATTTTCTATCTCGGAAAATTTTTTCGAACAAGAAGAAAACTTATACGAAAACTAGTGAAAAAATTTTAAGATCGGGGCTCGGTCTTGGATCGGAAATTTCACGAGAGGAAAAAGTGCTGACAAATTAAAAAAGAAGGGGGAAAATTTCGAATTTCCTCCATTGTAAGGCCGCCCTTACATGATAATGAAAAAATACCACTGCATAAAGCGATTCTTCTGATGGCTTAAAGGATGCCCGAGTGGCGGAGCACTTGCAGCAGGAACGGAAACAAACCGGGAATGCTGATGGTTCACTTACTCCGCTCGGAAAAATCCTTAGCGAATCCGAAATACATTATTTGCGGTCGCTGCTGCCCCGCCCCTCCCGGTCGCATTTTGACGGCGTGCAATTCGGTCATCCTCAAGTCCTAACCTCACCCGGGCAACCACCAAAAAAATGATGCTGCCGGGAAAAGTAAAAAAGTGAACGAACAAATTTTGGACGTGAAAACGGGAAAAATTCTATTTGCCGCGCATGTAAATTCCTTCTGTCATTATTGAGAAGGCAAAGGTTTAAGCGAACATCCATCGGCGGAATCAACAGAAACGAGAATTATTTAATTCATCAAAATATTTACCGGGTCAAAATAAAAGGTCTAATGAATCATTTGATTAGAAATTTCATGCAGAATTGGCAAAATTAGAGATGTAAAAAGCTAATTTTTTGGTATTATAGTCGAAAATAGAATTAAAATCAATTTTTTTTTCTATACATAAAAAGGTTTGCCGTCATTTTCTTTTTTTTTTTCAGCTTTTTCGGTCTAATTTTCAGCATTATAATCAGCACGGCATAGCAGTAAATTCTGCTTTAAAAAAAAAAAAAAAATTTCAAAAGGGACCACATGTATGGTCTGAAATTTAAAGAAAATGCTGCTATGGTTTTCCTTTAAAACGAAAAATCTCTCGGTAAATCCACTTTTGATTTCCTGTCAATTTTCTTCTAATCTACGAACAGAGGAAAAACAGGGAAAAACACAAGCAGCTACATATATGTAATATATATATATATATACACGTTTTTTATACACCCATAAATCTTTCGCTCTTTTTATACTAGAAGTCATTTTCATAAATTTTAACATTCACTCGGAATTTATTATGTTAACTTTTACCTCAGATATACAAATATCCCCGCGCCGTGTGTCTTGTCCTTATGTTGGTGGTGCATTCGAACGCAAGGCGTATCGTTTTTGGGAAATATCGCTCCGCTCTCCATCGAGTAAATCATTCAGACTTCGTTGTTCATCCATTTACATTTAGAGCTACATAAAAAAAGGAAGAAGTTTATCATCGCCGACCACCGTTTTAGGGTTTTCTTACAATTAAACGTACTGTCCCTCTCCGCGGCGTTTTTCATCTTATCTGAATGACACGAAAATCGGATAAAAACTCTACCGGGACCGAGTTTTCAAGAATGATGACTTGAGGACATAAATCACAGTCGGTTATAATCTATAAAAAAACATAAAATGATCAATCTTTTTGCTTCTGTTGCAATAAATTTAGATTTTCTCGCCGGGGGATGGAAAAAAAAAAAAATCTTATAAATTTAAAGGAGGCCAATGGAATGATACCAAAAGTTTAGATATTTTACGTAATTTGAAGGATGCGAACTCATTTTTTATAATTTTTATCTTTTGCCGAGCAATTGCACCGAGATGAATTGTATTTAATCAGCAAGGGAAAACCCATTCCTCATTGTCGTAAATAGTACCTGTCGCGCGGTGTCTTTTATGTAAGATAAAACGCAGCTTTTAAACGCATATTTAGAGCTCCTAAAATGTATATATACGCGGTGCACTCCTTTATCAAGTTTATACATGCCGTTCGCCTACTTCCCGCGCCGCACCAACAATTTTCCCGTTTTTCCTTTTCCTCCTGTTCGGGCTGCATGAAAGGCCGAAGCAAGATGATGGAGCAAGAAATATCGCCTGGATGAAATCCAAGATTCCCGGGGAGAATTATATGTTTCACTAAGAGAGAGCAGTCAAAATTATTACATTAAACTTTTGTTTGTTGAAGCAACAGTTTATTGCGGACCGACAAAGAGAGGAACAATTTTTAAGCGGAAATCGGGGCAGAAAAACCGGAAGGAAACGCTTCGCGGGCTCCGTACCTTTTCGCGAGCGGGAAAATTGCGCGAGCATCAGACGGAGCGCCGATCGGTTTTTCATGACAATCCCGGGAACATCGTGCAAATCACGTAAGTCCAGACCGAGGATCACGGCGGCTTGTGTCATCCCCTAATCGAATCATCCCTTCCTTTGCCGCACGACCTGAGGAAAAATTTGCGCGGGGTTCGAACGAGGCGCTGAAGCGCCGGCCTCATCGGCGCCGCTCGGGCTCCCGCGTCGGAAACGCGGCCAGGTTCGACGGCATTTTCGCAACCGGATATTCCCGGGGGTGGGGGGGGAGATCTCGGACCAGATTATGAAAATGGAAGCGAGATCGGGGAAAAATTAGTGCGATTTTTCAAATGAAAATGAAAAATACTTCGACGCGGGGACGTTTTTGTCCGGTTTTTTCCGCACTTCTCGATTGATCCCCGCTTTCCGTGTATTCCGCACAAACCCCCCCAACCCTCAGCAGCCCAGATTTGGGACCCAAATCATTTATCATTCTTAGCAGCATCTGTTACGTATAATTTTGAATTTTACTCATTTTAAGGAAATGCGCGCGCCTTTCGAAAGTTTTCCGAAAGCCGGTTCGGGAACGTAGAATTTTTTTTTTTTTTTTCCTTCTCCTTCCTATTTCCAGAAAAGAAAATCGAAGTGATTTTCCGCGAGGTATTCCATTTTGCGAGGCTTCCGTTTTCGAAAATGTCTCGATTTGGGCGGGGAAAAAAAGAAAAAAAAAAAAAAAAAACAATTACCTCCTCATATTTGGATTCGATTCACTTCTGAATGGGAGAAATCGAATTTCGCCTTCGATCCGGGACCAAGGGAAAAAATTGTTTTCGAAACTCGGTCAAAGAAAATCTTTCATAACCGCAGCGACAAATGGGAAATTAATAACGAAGCTCGCTCCAGCGTCAAATACAAAAGGAAAACAATTTAACTTTTCGCGTGTAAAATTTAACTTTCGACCCGGTGGATGCAACGGACGGGCTCCGGAGCCCCCGCGAATCTCCGGCCGAAGGCTGCACCCGGAAAAGGGAAAAACCAGAAAAAGAAAAAAAAAAACGAAAAATTATTTTTCCCGCCGCGGGCATTTAACGCGGTGTTTCGAGCCGGGCAAGAACGGGCTCGGAAAATGTCGTTTTGAATGTATTTAGATATATTTTTTCTCGCATCTGCGAATGGCACAAAATGGGCTGGAGAAGAAAGGTACTGTCGGGGGTAACTAAGTGCTTGCCTTAGTTCCTTAAATGAGAAAATGGGATGTAGCTCATCGAATTTCTTTACGGTTTTTAACCTTCGCATGGCTTCAAGTTGAGAACAATTTACAATCCCTCAGTTAAGTCCTTTCCGGATCCGGCTTTAAGCCATGCCAAAGGCCGGGTTTTCGCTTTATGAAACGAGTTTAGAATCAAAGGGCGGAGCCGGAGTCCGCGCCCCGAGGAGGATTCGGCACTTAGAAAAATTAAAAACTCCGAAATGACCCGGGGAAAAATGTTTCTAAAGGGAAAGGAAAAGGAAACTAATATGCAATCAGTGCGCTGACGCGTTTCCGGTTCTTGTTCGTATTTCCTTTTTTTACCTTATTTTATTTTTTTTTTGTTTTTCCCCCCCTGTCCGAAATTCTCAAAGGCCGCCCCCCGATTTCCGAGGTCCACGGCCGAAAATTAAGCCCGCCGTAAATTTTCCTTCCGTTCCAGATGCAAATTCCGCAGCGGTCGCCCGCTGCGGGAGGAAAAATCCCCGGCCGCCGCCTGTATGTGTTGCGCACACATCTTGATCGCTCCTTTAAAAAATAAAAAAAAAAAAATGATCCCGCACGGAAAAGGCAAATTCAAATTTTCCCTCACCCCTTCGGGTACGCACATGAGCCGGGAAATTAATGGAAGTCAGAAGTGTCAGGAAAAAAGTCGAAGGCGAAGGGATAAAGGAGATAAAGTGCCTCAAAGTAAAACAATTTTCCCGAAAACTTGTTTTAATTAAGAAGTTTCGGATTTTTACACGTTTGGGTGTCTAATTTGAAAGAAGTCATTCCGTGCGAGGCGGCAGTTTGTTAATTTGATGTATCTCATTTCACGACTTCCGGAAAATCCTTTGACCAAGCTGGATTTTTGGCAATGGAAACGGGCTTCGGAGCTCCCAACTTGGAACCGAGCTTCGAGCTTATGGATAACGAGAGAGAGACTTAGCAGTTTTCGATAAAATGGGTGCAAACCCATGGTTTCCACTGCCGCGAAATTTGGTCGGGATGAAGAACAAAGGATATTCAAAGCCCGAAGATCCCATCGTGCAGGCATTAGCGCTGGTTTTATCTACAACAAGCTTCCAATTCATGGACTGCCTAATAGGTTTCAAATTCAAAATTTTAGTCACGTTTTAACCATCAATCTTAATGTGGGTCTTCTCATGCATCGCTTTCAAAAGCCGTCGCGTCTTACCCTTTCCTTTCATTTTCTAATCCCCATATGAGGTTTTTCGAATTTTCCATGTCGAAATGCATTCTCTCCTTCACCCCAAGTCACTTTCGCATCTTCTCGACGAATCAGCCTTTTTCTTAAACGGGTTGCCGATCCCCCCCCTCCCCCCCATTCCCCGCTGTAGCCGCAGGCGTCCGCGGCTGCAGCGGCATCCGAATTTTTTCGTAACGCAACACAGAAGTCCTACTTCACTTTCCGCCAGTCTCTCTTTTTTCAATGCGAATAGTTTCGCTGTCAGGAAACCGGAGAAACTTCTGCCATGGTTTTACCTTTCTCGTTATTTCTTTGTCTAATTCTCCTGTCGCATCTACTGCGGTGCCATCCCGGATGAATAAGCGACTTCCTCGCGCTTCTTCATTAATTCTAATCGATCCGTGTTCAATTTGCTCGTTTCCTGCAGAGCACTTCGTTTGCACTTAGTTATTAAGTTTCCATTAATCCGGTTAGTTTTCCGCGTTGCCGCTATCTACTTTCTGAACTTCAAAATCTAACAGGCTTAATATTTTCGTTCGAAATCGGGATAGTCGCCTACTCGTGGAAAACCACTTTGCGATATCAGTGGTTAAGCCCAACATATCGCAAAATTGCCGTACAATTACATTGTTTCTTTTAAAGGAACCAATGCATGTAGTTCTCACAATTGGTTCTTGCTAAGAACGCGGTTCCTTATATTGCGGGATGCAGTAAGAAAATACTATTTTACTACCACCACAAGTCGATATGAATTTTCCTAATTATCTATCGAAAAACCGATCACTTTTACGTTCCCTAATTCAGATTTGTGAAAAACCTGATCGGAAAAAAAACAAAAATGCCGCACACACTTCATTTTTCATTCGCTCCAGGTTGTCCAAGCTTTTCGCCGATATTAGCGTCGGATTTTTGTCCAAAATCGAAAAACCTTCATTTGCATTTGAACAACAAAATATGAAAACTTTTTCCTTGTGAGGAAAAACCGAATATTTAGACCGTGATAACAAATCTCGGAGTGGTGACTGCATTAAACAAATGCTAAATATCCAGTAACGACACTGGAAGGTGCTTATTTTGCGTCAGCAATGGAAATTTCCGAAGCTTGGAAGGAAAGAACGTATTCGAGCTTTCCTTTATGTGGGTTTCGCTTCCGAACTGGATACTCGGAGCTTTTAATTTCTGGACGTCAAACGATATAACTAATTAGGTTCTGTTAAACTGTCGGTTTGGGAAAAATTTTGTTTAAATTCAGAAACTCTGAGCCGCGGCAAAAATAAGTTGAAAAACCTGCAAAACAATATTTAGATTCCCTTTTTGATTTTTCTTTAACTTTCATTTTAATCTGCTCCCTTATTATTTTTAACTTTTTCGCCCCTCCCTTCGACTACAAGTGAATAAAATTAAATTTCCATAAAAGAAATATGTCTCAAGTATCAGATCGCTCTAAAAGTGCGAATCTGATTAATAATATCCTTTGGCAATTCATCAGGATTTTGTTTCAAAACGTATATATATATTTCCGAACACCTTTCATTTTTAAAATAACATTTAAACAGTTAAGTTCATTGCTCTGCATATAGCAAACAAAAATGAGATCTCATTTGACATTAAATTTTGAATTATTAGTCTTTATCACAGCCTATCTTCTCCAAAAATAAGTAAGTTAAAAATAACACTTTTTCTCGCGGGGATTCTCCTTCCATCCCTGAACCTGAAATCTTAATTTGGCATAACTATGTAATTTTTCTGCATTAATTCAAATTTTAAGTGGATCCCCGTCTTGATTCAGAGAGCATTCAAAATAAAAAATTACTTAAGGTTAGATTATCCCAAATTTGACGGTTCAAGAAACTGACATTATGTAGTATTCTCTAAAAAAAGACACCATAGATGGTCGTGCTTCCGATGCCTATTAGAACTCCTTTCGGTATATCAATTAAAAACATTTACAATCATAAATGAAGTTCAAGAAATCGCTTATTAAATAATATATATATATATATATATATATAGTGTAATAGGTTAGAGATCCGTAAAGCTACACATCAAGAAACAAGCGACTATTTCAGGTACATAATCATCCGATCGTTCTACATTATCGAAATATGCAGGGTGTACCTCATAAATTTAAATCGTCAAAAATGTAACTTTTACGCGATTCAGCATGATCTTTAGGCAATTTCATTTATGTAACCGGCATTATTAAAGAAAGATTTACAATTTACTTGATTAAGTCATTAGTTTAGAAAGCCACTTTTTCAACTTTAACAAATTTATGCGAAATCATTAAAGAAAAACTCCGATTTTCGTTGAAATTGCAAAATTTTTATATTTAAATGTGATATGACATTTTGATTTAATAATAAAAAGATAAAAATAAAATTCCTCATGTTTTTTCATTATTTTTTATTGCATTAAAAACTTTAACTTTTTTTTTTTTTTCTAATTTCTTGCCGGCTCCTCGCTCCATCGGGCGGATTTCCACAGGAAGAGTGAAATTCCCCTTTCGCCGGCTCCAACCTGTACCTTGCACATTTGACTCTTTCCTTCGTCAACATTGCCAGGATGTGATAAATTCGAAAAATTCAATATTCACAGATGAAGATGAAATCCAAACTCCGTTTTTCCTAACTAGCTGCAAAGCGACCGTGTTTTTCCCGATTCGGATAACGCCCTCCGAGAAGGTGACAACGCACATCAGCGACGGAAATAAATAACGCAAAAAGCAGTGGTCGAAATAAATGATTTTTCCGAGAGCTGCAACACGTACGTTTGCAGACTGAAAATTGTAAAACCATTAGCTGAAAGAGAGATAACAACCTCTAAGTTACCCTTTGCATTAATATTTTATGGCATTTCATAGTCTTAAAGAGTTGAAAATTACAAAATAAAATAAAAAAAAAAAAGAAAGTTAATAAATAAATAAAACCAAGAAACTGGGAGGCGGGTTTAAATGTAATAGAAAATGGAAAACGGCAAGCGAAGATCGAAATCTCCCGGGAATTTTCGGGAAATCGAAATTTTCTTTTTCTACCGCTCTTTCCTGACCGGAAAAATACTCGAAAGCCTTAAGTTTCCCCCTTTTCTGAATCAGAAATTACAAATCGTTCAAACGTAGGCTTTATAGATGAACGGTATGGGCGAACCTGTAGGGACCGAAATTCTCGCGAGGGCATTTTATTTATATATGCGGGCTGGAATATCGTTTAAATGATTTGTGGAGGCCCCTCTCCTGCAGCTTTGCGGTAACGGGTGGTTTTCCTTGGTTGCACCGACCGAAATTCGAGTTTCCGCCAATTTGTTGCCGGACGGAAGCTGCCGGAAAAAGAGGAACTCGTCACCCACATCGAAGGAAATTCGGAATGGATGGATGTCGGAGTATCCAAAAATTCTTCCCGCATTTTTGCAATTCAGGGTTGAATTTTCCATCTGATTTCGACCGGTCTGTTTCCCGAAAGGATAAACCCCATTTAAAAACTCTACTTTTGAAGAAAATTTGATCAGCCCTAAAAGGGTTTCCTTGCGCTTAAACCCTAAAAAGGTTACGATGGGAAAGGGAAGAAAAAATGTTTTCCTTGTAATATCCTCTGGTGAATTTTGAAATTCCCGCGGGATGTATTTAACCAAGGCATAGATTTTGGAATATTACCATCCTGCAGGATTTGTTAGGGGTCGTGCCCGATGCCGAGACCACAAAGAATTTTCCTATTTTAATAGTTTGAGATTTCGCTACGTTTGAACCTATTAATTACATCTCAAAGGGATTATTAAAAGAATTTATATGGACTTTTAGAGAATCGATAATAGTACTTTTCGCTTTATATATTATGAGAGAATTTTTTTTTTCTTTATCTTCGATTATATTTTTCATTCGCTTTGATTTCCAATGATTTTCCCTTCGTTTTTAGAAAAACTCTGAAAATTCATTCTCGGGAACAGTTTCTGGCTGTGTCGCCACGATATATTACGCTGCAACGTGATCAATATAGGGGTTGCAATACGTCTTCAAAAAGGATAAAGGCTGAACGACCTTTTTTTATTGCGCTCTTATCTGCGAAGTGAGGGAGACTTGGCTTTTACCGCCGAACCTTCTGCGTGCCTTTCCGATTTTCCTTGCAACGGGGGACTTCTCCGTCAGGAGTTCCACCATTAGATTTTTTTTTTTTTTTCCAGCTTCCTCGGATGTTATTTGCCACCTTAAATCTTAATTCAGAACTGAAATGTAAATTATCCCGTGCAGCACGGCTCAAAACAACAACTTCCCATTGTACTATTAAAAAAAGTAAACCGAGGAGGAGGAGGTGGAGGCGGAATGTCCATAAACTTATGGTAACAAATTTACATAAGTTTTTACGGTAATCTAGCGGCATCCTACAGCAGCTGAATTTCCGTAAATCATTTTTCTTCCATTCAAGTTGTGAGCATCATTATACAATCGGAAAAACCAGAAAGTTTAACTACAAATCAAAAATTATGAAGTTAAAAAAAATTTATTTAGTCGTAAAAAGAAGGCGGTAAATCCAAAGTTTTGAAATTAATTGAGAGTTTGTGTTAATGCAGAAGAGATAAGGAGATCTGGTTTGCTTTGGATGTTTGTTATGAAAATAGCAATTCGTTTCTCTCCCTGTTTTTCATATAATTTCAACAAAGCCTCCCTCAACCTCTTTTTCCACTCGTAATTTGCGTGTATACAGAATAATATGCAGCAATAAAATTAATTTTCAACTACTCTTAACAAAACCGGCTTGGCCGGGCACGGGTAATAATTTATTAACCAAAAATAATATTCGACGACACGAAAATACGCCCCTGAAAAAGTTACCTTCAATCTGAAATAGAGAAATAAGATTTTCGACTATCGTAATAAAAATTGATTTTCAACTTAAAAAACCCTCCCTTTACAGCTTTTGGGTTCAAGAAATGAAAATCGTACGAAAGTTTGAAAACTGTTCGCCAAATTAAAGAGGAAAGCCAGAAGAGAGACATTCGAAACCGATGTTTAAGACAATTTCTAATAAATAATAAAATACCGAAGCTTTGTCTCCCTTAACTTCTGACGAACTTCCCTTGATTAATCTTTTTTTAAAACTTAAACTTTTGTTGAAAAAAAAAAAAACGACATGTAGAGAATGCAAAAGATATTCGGTAATAATTTACCGTATGAACGTATCGGAAGAGAGAGACAAAACAAGGATCACTCTATTGATATTTGTAGACATCAGACTTGCATTTGGCCGCAGAAATATGAGATTCATAAATTCGTAAAAGCGAACAGCAGTCATTTTGCTACATTTCCAGGACAATATTAACAACATTCACCTAAGCATCAGGGCGGAGGCTGAAATCTTATCTGCACAGTCATTTTCAACACAATTTTTTTTTTTTTTTTACCATCCCAACAAATGTAAGCCTTGGCGGGTTTTTAAGAAGTTTATCGGGGAACAATAATTGAGATGTCGGATATGTAAATAGCGGCTTCAAGCGTCAAAACGATAAAAAGTCTCGTACTACTGAACCTTTTTTTATTTTTTTTTTCTCCCGCAGCAAAACGACGTAAATCCGGACCTAAGCTGAGAAAAAAAAAATAAATAAATAAATGTTTTTCGGGAAAGATACATTTATCCTAAAAAGAATCATAAAACATTAATCAACCAAAAGTTGTCTGCGATTTTACCGTATTGCGAATTGCAACGGGAAAGGGATAAGAATGTGGCAGCACAACACGAGATTGTCTTCACCGGTAATGAATACATTCATTAGCATTCGGCATTTAAATAAAAGGAAGAAAAAGGCAATGCCGAATGATTGACGGTAACAAATTCAAACTCAGAAAAAAACACCTTAATGTATATATATATATATATACACATGCATATGAGATGCTGAAATTGAAAGATGAAAATATTTTGCGGACTTAAGACTGGAAAAAATTGAAAAATTATTCATTGAAATTTGATATTCAGTCGATTTCTCCCTTTGTAACATTTGAATTTATTCGGCAAAACGGCTTATGCATAATTAGAAGCCCTCGCCCTGCTAACGGCTTTTCAGATCAAATTCGCTTTTACATCTCCCGCAGAATTTCTCATCCGCACGTGAAAAAAGGCAAAAATAAAATTGGTCTTGATCACATTCTAAATGGCCAAAAAAAATACCCGAGCTGCATCTTAAACCCCGGAAGGTCCGGATAATATTCCGTGTGCATGGTTAATGGCCTCGCGCAAAGCCCTTCACTAGACCTGGAGGCGATATAAAAGGAAAAAAAAATAAATAAATAAAATTAAAATATCAATTTCACGTCATTTTGACATTCAGCATTTAATTTTTTTAAAAATTATTTTCACGTAACGTTCCACCTGATACCTTCCTGCGGTAATCATTGTCGGAATCGTTACACCCGGCATCCGAAGACAGGCATCGCCCTGTTGGCCCTTTCCCTCGGAGCTCAGGCATTTCGGGCGGAAAAAGGAGCACGCTTGATATCGGCATTTTTTTTTTTTTTTTTTTTTTATTCGTTTGACATGGATGCCATCTCCTACAGAAACGAGGAATAAATGCTCTCATGAATAATACATTTTTAAAGCCTTTTTAATTGAGCCTTCGAAGGAAGATTTAAGATTGAAAGCGGAAAACCTCATTTGGTATCAATTTACATATCCATGAACTGAAATAAAAAGGAAAAAAAAAAAAAAAAAAACCATTAAAAATTTCTAAGGAGCATCTCCACTCCGGACGGGGAGGACTGTTTCTCGAATATTTTCGAAATTGAAATTTGATGCAACTTACGCTTGAAACGCACTTGAAGAAGTGTTACTTGAAAAGTCGGTTAAAAAGCGCCCTCTCCCCCTTCACCTTTCATCCCCATTGATTTTTATTGGAAAAAAATTCAAGACTTTTTTGTCATTTTAAGATTTATATGTAGACTAATAATGAACTTAATATTCCGTAGCAAAAGTTAAACAATTTTTAAGGAATCTTAATTGATGAATTTTTGAAAAAAATTCTCTTCGTGAAAACATTCGAAGTGTCGTGATATACATTACTAAAATCTACGATAATCGTAATTTGCCTGCCCTTTTTTTAATGAGAAATTGACGTAAGTGTAATCCAACTTTGGAATAACTCTAAGAATAAAAACTACCATAAAAAAAAAAATTGTTTGTTAATAAGCCGAATATCTCAACTTACTTTATCTGTGTGTACAATATTAAACATTCATGCTTAACACTATGAAATCTGAATCGTTTATTCTTTTATAAGTACCTTTATTTTTATTTTTTTTTTATTTCACTCTAATTGTATTTAGTGTTCTATATTTCTTTTATAAATCGAATATAAAAAAATCACGTACGTTTCAGATGCGATATTTTAACGCAAATTAAGAACTCAAACGTACACAAAAGAATTTTATATATGCTCACAATATCAAACAAATTTTTGATAAACAGATAAAAAAATATTATTATAGATTTTTGCGACAACTTTCTAATCAAAAATATTTAAATGCGTTAAATATATATATATATGTTAAATAATGAACATAGTATATAAGGAAACTATCAATTGATAAATTTTGTCTTTTCCACAATAAAACCCCTAGTTCTAGTCTGAAAATTATCGTAATTTTCCGAACAAATTAAGAGTTTTTAGAGATCATAAATTATTATTAACATCTCAATTTGTCACGTCCCAAACGTCATAATTTATTGATGTTTTTAAGTAACAGGTATGAAGGATATATCCATTACAAAATAAATCATCTGGTTATTGTCGTCTTCACGATAAAATTTTTATTTGAATTCTCTTTGATGCATTAGATTCTCTCTTTTTCAATATATATATCTTTCACAGAATGGGGTAAATTTGGAGGATACAGTATTGAAACGCAAAAGTGATTTTGAAATGATATTTGAGACCTATTATGGTAAAACAGTAGTTATTCATTTTATAATATATTTTACATTGTCCTTTCAACATTGCAACTTATTGTCTCGGACCCAGTTAGAGGAGAACATACAATTCAGTCTGCCCCGGCACTTTTAGAAGTAATTATTTTCAAGACCAAACAATGTACAAATGTAAATCTCACGTATTTTGTTCAACTGAAGAATATGTTATGAGCCAGGCAGTCATTTAGCAGATGCGGAAGCTATGAAAAGCAGGACTACGGAAAAAAGATTGATGGGAAAGACGTAACATTTATATTACAAATCGGTAAAGGAAAGATATTCCGGGAGCATCCTAAACCTGGGCAAATGTGAAAATAAAGCGATCGGATCCACCCCTACGGGATTTTGCCGGGTTTCTGTTTTTCGCCCTCCACTTAAGGATCCCACGTCCAGTCTGGAAAAATTGGAATTTGCAGAGGGAAACGGGGAAGGCACGGAGATCCGGGAGCCGACGACTTCCGACGGGCCCCTCCAACGTTCTTCGCAAAACGAGCGGACGTTCTTCGGGCCCGGAAGCGACAGCCTCCGCAATCAAGCCCGAACGTAAGAAGGAGCCGCGTCAAACCTGAATGGCCCTCGATCGGTATTTCCGCTGTCGGCGTGAAGCACTCGTCGTCAATCATGCGACGGAAACGGGGGGGGGGGTGGAAAAAGTTGGCCCCGATTTTCCAGCACGTGCGTTCGAGGACCGAAAAATTAAACCAAGTGCAATTTTTTCCTCATTTTGCTCCTTTTTATCCCGCGAAAACAAAAAAAAAAAAACCTGAAATGCTCAGCTTCATTTCGCGTTTGCGAAAATCTCCAGATTTACGATGCTGCTTTCCTCCGGGCCGAAGCGAGTCGCTTTCGGGGAGCTTTTGGCTTTCAGACGCTGTCCAGAGCTGCTTCCAAACTCGCTAATTTCCAGTGTCGGACGCTAAAATATCAGAGAATTATCGCGTTTAGCCCGAGCTGCTATCCACGACGTGCTAAAAAAAAAAAAAAATAAAAACATTCACTTGATTATTTTCCAGTTATCCTCCTTTTTTATCGGGATGTTTTCATTAACTTTTTCATTCTCCATAATTTTTTTTTTTTCTCCATCGCTTTTCCCAACAACCTAATTTAACTTCAGCTGAACTTTTTCAGCACAAGGAGGAAGCAAACATCGAAACCCTCAATGTAAAAAGCTGCAGTTTCTTCGCTGCCAAAACACACATCTCCCGCCTTGAAAATCTAAATCGATTTATTCAAATTTCTTATAATAAAAAAAAAAAAAATATATATATATGTATGTAAATCGAGAAAAAGGTTAAATTAATATATTAAGGAGAACGAGGAAAAAAACATTCAGCCAACGACGAAAAGTAACATGCAACATACAAAAAAGAATTTGTCTTTTTTTTTGGCTATCGGCTTCTGACAGCAGGGAATAATTCCTTAAGCTTTACGTTTAAGGCAAATGCTGTAGGGATTTTCGTCGATCTGACGTAATTTAGAAGTTTCCGAAAATGTCATATTTGAATTTTATTTCTTTTTTTATTCCCTCCCTTGTAAAAATTTGTAATTTTGCCCCCCAATTTTTTAATACTTTTTTTTTTTTAATACTTTCCGAAGATCCCCGGGCAAAATCAAAAATTCCTGGAGCAACATCTCGAATCAAATTGCCGAATATAAAAGCAAATTAAAGTGAAAATATCCTCTAATAAGCTTAGGAAAAAAAAAAACTGCATGAAAAACGAAATTTACAAATTAAACGGAGAAATCTGAAAGGAAATAAAAGTTATACAAAGATACAGAGAGGGAAAATTATGCCCTTTGATTTACCCAGTGTAAAAGGTGAGGGAGGGAAAAAACAAAAAAAAAAAAAGGAAGACGAACATTTTATCTTTAACGTTTAGCGAGGCAGCCAAAAATGCAGCTCAGGTCGTGTAAGAAAAGAGGAAAATTTGAAATGACATTATTCCCATGGCAATGATGGACGAGTTTCCTTTTTAACTCCGGTAAACGGGGGAAAAAAATTAAAAAACTGTTTAAACTGTACACTTTCATTTGATTAATCATTCACTGGATATTTTTATGATTATTCAAATCCCTTTTATACATCTGATGAAAAGCATCGGAGCCAATCGATCACGAGCAAAAATTATGTTTTCCTAATTTAACCCGTTTGCAAAGCAAACATTTATTCAAGTCACTGCAAAAATATTTTTTTTTTTTAATTTAATTTTCGATTTAAATAACATCGCGAGTTTATTTGAGGCATTACGGTTTGTTATCGATGATCTATGCATCTGTTACGCAGCTCGGGGGCGGGGGTTGGATTTCGGGGGTTGTGGGGGTCGAATCCTGTTTATTATTTTCGTTCCGCTTTTCCCGAAGGCTTCTTATCCGTCGCCCGAGCCTCGCATCACACAGCCAATTTTCGCTGTATTTTACCATTTTTAATTTTTTTTTTTTTTCTTTTCCAAATATTTTACGCTTTCCCGGTTTTCAATTTCCATAAACCTTTTTCTCTTCCCTAATGCGATTTCCCCGAGAATTTCTCTTTTTCGGGCCGAAGGGATGCCCGCCGCTCTAGGGGGTGGGTGTGGCAGGGCGCGCGCGAGAGAGAAAGGGGAAGGAAGACTTGTTAGAACGCTCAAGCGGAACTCATAAAAACATATTACAAATCTGCTCCTTATCCCTTTTCTTCTTTTCCTGCCCCATTTTTATTCACTCCTCATTCGCATTCTGCTATTGATTTAAAACAATTCCTTCAATTTTGTTGCCTCACTTCAATGTTCTATTTCCGAATGTCTGAATTTTGCAAGATAACGCCTGGAAAGCCTGATTTCCATAAGTTTACAATCCGCTCACGAGTGAATAAATTGGAATGAGCTGAAAAATTCCCCCCAGGACGAAACCTTTCTTTGCCGAGCGCTCGCGGGGGCCCGAAAAAGGGAAAAATATCCAGCCGCGCATCCATCAGGTTTTACGGAGTCCTTTTTCCGCATGCCTCCCC
>JAOWBB010006890.1:0-16146 GCA_028565995.1 Ricinus marginatus
TAGTTTTTTCTTATTCAAATTCTTTTCTTTCTTCAAGTAAATAATTTAAAAGCCAATAATTTATATAATTAAAAATTTATATCACTAATTATATAATTCAAAATATATTGTAATAATTTCTATTAATTGAAAATAATATTATCAGTTATAAAGTTCTTTCAGAATTAATTTTTGGTTCTTGCAGCCTTAAACATGTGTTAAATATATTGACAAGATATTACTTCCAGTTAGACTGTTAACTTTGTTGAAATTAAATTAATGTTTCTGAAACAGTGGTTAACAGAGAAATTGAATAAAGAACCGATTTATATCGTTTTACAGATAATCATAAAAATGGATTATTGAAATAAGTCTTAACATTATTTAAAAAATGTTATAGTTTATTATCCATGTGATTAATTATTATATATATATACCTATATAAACCTATATCTATATATCCTATTATATATCTATACCTATATCTATACCTATATAAAATGAGGAGGTGCTATAAAAAATAAAATAGCGTTTTTAAATTACATAATAAATTAATATTACTTGAAATATTCAATTGTAAAATTGTTAGATTTAACATTTTAGAAAGTATTTCAATCTAATTGAATACTTAATATATAAGTTAATAATTTGAATCTTCTCTAAAATTAATTGCTATTTAAAAGTCTAAAATTAAATCTAAAAATTTCATTTCTTTTTTTTATAACTTGTTTAATGACTGAAAAGAAGGAAATTGTTAGGATGCTAAATTAATTTTAACAGAATATATGATTTGTTAAACATGAAATATGTATTTGATAATGTTAATATAAACTTTCTTATTCATTACTTCTACTTTCATAAAAATAATAAATATTCCACAATTTGTTGGAACTTATTAATTTTTAATCGAAGTTTTTTGAAAATAAATCTTATGATAAAAAATCTGTCTAATTTATGATTAAATGTAATTTTCAGTAAATATTGAAAATAATGTTGTAATATGTTATTAAAATGTTCATTTTTCAAAATGTTATATTTAAAACATGATTTAACTTATTAATTATAGGTAATAATGAATTAGACTAATCTCAGAATTAAATTAACTTCTGAAAAATACTTAATTTACGTATGACATAGATGTGTGTTGTATTTATTGAGTAAGAAGGAAAAAAGAGGTTTAATAAATTTGGATATATTAAGAGAATATTTGTAAAATTAAAAAATTCATTGTTAGGATTTTCGGAGAAAAGATAAAACCATTTATGAAAAATATTTAAAACCGGATTGTGCTGCAATAATATATTTACTTGTAAATGGATAAGTCTGGACTGGATATGAAATGTTTCAGCACAATTTCTTGATATTAAATTTGTATTAAAAAATATTTTTATAAAAATGTAAATGTAAAAATAGAATTCGGAATATAAATGTATTATATTATTACTTTAATTTTTGTCATACTATTTTACTTATGGGTTTGATAAATACTTTGATTCGACTAAATTGCATATATATATATATATATATATATAATATATATATTAGATATATATAAGTATATTATATATAAGTGTTCAATTAGGCTGAAATACTTTCTAAAATGTTATAATATGTTATTATATATATATATATTTTTGTACAATATAGCAAAATAGAACAAGATTCTGATATAATTGAATAGTAGATTGTTACAGTGACAAATTTCAAGCTTTTGCCAGATCATCTTTAAGATGTTTTGTCCTCCATTACTTAGATTAAATTGAGCAGATGGTCAATGTTTTGTATTTTTACGAATTTACAGAGAGAATTATGAAGAATTTATTGTTTTTTACTATAATCATATATATCAATAAAATTTAATGAAGCGTACTTTTTTCAATTTCTTTTGCAGTGTTAACAAAATTTCAACTTTAGTGGATGTTCAGTATTGCAAAAATTTGAAGGAACTTTACATAAGAAAAAATGAGATAAAAAATCTGAATGAAATTTGCTATTTGAAAAATCTTCCTAATCTTGTAGCACTTTGGTTAGGAGAGAATCCTTGTTCTGAGTCGGATCCATTGTAAGTATTAACAATCTGTTAATTCCGTTATAATATTTTTGATTATGCATTTTGATATTTGTATCTTAGTTTTTTCCTTCTTTACTTGATTTGATAATTTTACAGTTAAATCATCCAAAAATTTAAATCCTGCAAATAATTTTTGTTTTCTAAATTATTTAGCATGACTTTTTAAACTTCAGATATAGGATGACTGTGATAAAAAATCTGCCTACATTAGAGAAATTAGATGATATAAGAATAGAACCTGAGGAAAGGCAGGACGCTATGAAGAAAGGCAAAGATTTGGTTCATCCCGAAATGTATGAAAATGCCTCAAATAACAGTGCAGATAATAGTCCACGGAGTTTGGTTTGTATTTCGTATTAGGGAAATTGATCATTCATACAAATTGAAATCATATTATTTGTAAATTGAATGCTTGCATATCTTGAAAAAATATCCATATCGAAAAAAAATTTTATCACTAGTCTTATTTGTGCCAAAAATCATAGAATAAATATAATGGACAATTATATTAAACTATTATACAGTTTAATTTTACAATATTTTCATGATATGTAAAAGTCATATGACTTTAATTTATTGCATATCTCGCAGAGGTCACCACCTCCAGTCAGCAGCAGATATCTTGATCCTGAATATGAAGAAATAACAGGAAATCGAAAGTCTTACAGTCCTGAATATGAACAACAATACCCAACTTCACAGCAATCCCAAATCTATGCTGCAGCAGAAAATAGATTTCCTCAGGCCAATGATCGCTCTGATAATCGAACTTATCAAAATTCGCGACGACCGAATGACATTTTATACGAAGTAGGTAAAGTTTTATTTTATTGAACATAACAAAAATAATAATTTGATAATAACTTAATTTTATTTTCACTAAATTGTTCCATTAAAGGAACTAATAATTTCATTGAAAATTGTTTTGCTAATCCTTTATTTTAACAATATCAAGTAACCTTAACAATATAAAATAATATAATTTTTACAGTAATTTATTAAAATATTTAGATCCATTATTTTTTTAACAGAGATTTTAATACGGTTCAGGTTGATGAAAATGGAAATGTTTCTTTTTCTAATTAATATGATATAATGTTTACTTAATTTAATATAAACTATTTGCTTTTTAATATAAACTATTTATATTAATTTTTTAAAAATATTCGAAAACCTAAATATCTGATAAAATAATTCTTTATTAATTAACTAAGTAAAATAGTAAGTCATTTATTGTTACAGTCAAGGAAAACTAGAGATTACTTTAGATAAATGGAAATTGTGAATAACATAAAAAATTTTTAAACTGATTCCAAAAAAACTATTTAGCAGTATCAGATGTGTAAAGCCTAAAAATTATGGTTTCGAATTAAGTATTCAGTTTTCATTTTATTTTTCATTATCTTCTATATTATGTTTAATTTATAGCCAAATTCGTATGATAACGGAGTAAATGCCAGCCATGTGAATTTAGATAAAAATTCCGCTCAGCAAACACCGAATACCTCTCCCCGATGTGCTGATTCCTGCGTAAATAGTAAAAAGGAATATTCAAATGAACCAAAAAATTACTATACTAACTTTGAGGAGGATGAGGTTGAGAATAGGTCGGAGTCAAAGGTTGGTGGCCGAAATTATTAGCTTTTTGTACCAGTAATTGACCATGCGCTAGAAATATTTAGTCGGTGGAAATAGGAGTGCTTAAAATAAGAAAACAAGAAAATTTTATATCAAAGCAAATAAATTTACTTCTATAGAGATACACAAAATCTTGATGCATTTTAAAATTAAGATTTTTCGAAAGAAACCGAAAAATGAAGACACGATTTAAGTATTAAAAAAGAAAAATCCAACTTAGTTCACCTTAATAATATTTGTATTACAGTTATTAAAATGATTTTTAAATCGAGTTTGACAACTTTATGATTTAAAATTGAGATCTTAAATGTATGCAATTAATAACTGATTTTAGTTTTTAAAAAGATTGAAACAATTTTAAAACTAAATTACTTAGCGAAGAGGAAAGTAGATTTTACTAAAACGTTGATTTTTTTTATCCATTTACTATCAATTATTAAGATTTAAGCACTTGTCTCTATTTTATTTATTTTTTATTCACAGTTTTAATTTCCGCTTGCAGCTGATTTATAAAAAAGATAATAAATAATACTTGTATTTTTATTATTTGAAATATTTAAATAATATCTAATTGATAATTTGTTTATAAATAACTTTCAAATTCCTTTGAACTTCGACCATTCTTTTCTTTTACTAAATAAACTTTCCTAGATTTCTGGTAATCTCACCAGATCTGGTCATCTAATTTCTGGTGATCTGGTTCAATACTGGTACATTTAATATATTTATTACATGAGTTAGTATAAAAATAACTGAGTATTTGCAGTCCTCTTATAATATTTTATTTATAAGATTAAAGTTATATACTTTAATTGTATTATGAACGAGGATATGAAAAAAAAAGTTATTTTCCTATAACCTATAAAGTTGTTTATTAAATATATAAAGCTTAAAAAATGGACTACAATTCATTAATTATAGTTAATATAAATGAGACTAGATAAGATTTATAAAGTCAAATTTCGTAACGGCATTTAAATTTATTTTAATTTTATTTGATTTCATCTAAATTATATTAATTTAATAATAAATTCAAAATTAAAGTTATATCCCTTTTATTTTTTGGTTTTCACTTTTTGAATTAAAATAAATTTTAAAAAAATATATACTATTTGGAATTCCATTCAGTAAGTATTATATTAAAAATTACTATTTATTCCTTGCTCTTAAAAATATTTTATATTTTTTTATATAAGAATTTGTGGTTTTCGTTAGTCATTCTTTATTATGCGAATTTTTCTCTTAAATGTTTAAAGGAATAAAATTTAATTTAAAAAAAATTAAATTCTAACACTGAAATTACGAGTTATATTTAACTACATTTACAATAGAAATTGTAATAAAAATGAAATATGAATGTATAATGAATTATCTGAAATTATGAGTGAATTACTGAAAAAATATTTAAAAGGATTAGCTGAAATTTAAATGTGAAAAGATTACCATCTATGATAAAAGAGCGTGCACTAAAATACACTTTCTTTATTTAAAGCAAGTTTCTGCAATATCAAACACTTCATGAAGAAGATTTCCTTAGATACAAGATTTATATTAAAAATAGCTTAGTAGTTTAGGCTCAATGTTTAAATATTTTTGCTACAAAATTTTATTCAACATTACAACATATTATTATAAGAAAAATGTAAAAGGTACTATTTTTTTAACGGATCATCATTAATTATTGGTTTGCTATTAAAGTTGGATTAAACAATTTCCATGTTAAAAAATTTATTGAGAGTATTTGATTTGTGGTTTCAAATTTATATTAAAAATAATGTTAGTTCATACAAGTCTACCAGAAATTATATATTGAATTTTTTGTTGCTTATGCTAATATTTTGCATGCATTTTCAGCGCTGAGAGCAGTAGATATTAATCTGTTATATTCGGATCCTAATAACCAAATAATGATTGCTTTGAATGATATAATTTTATAATTCACATATAACGAATATATGATACTCTGGAAATCTGTATTTCACAATCAAGAAATTATTGTGTAAATATAAATATTGAAATTATTTTTGAAAATGGATATTAATCTACTGAGTTATGTTTTCCATTAGATACATTAGATATTTATTTTTTTTCTATATTTTATTTTTTTTCTAAACAAAGGACGGGTATTGCGTTTGTCCGCATCAGTATGACCGCCACACACAAACGCCTCTTTCAAGGAGCAGAGAAAGTCGTAGGGGTTCAAGTAGTGAAGGGAGCGGAAGATATAGTCCTCAGAAAGGGGTATTAATTTATTTTTAAAAAATGGGAAAGGTAGATTTGAAACAGTAAAAAGTTGCTCTATGAAACGACATAACATTTTGCTTTTATCAGGTTTATTGAATAGTATAATTTTAAAAGATTAAACATATTTTACAATATATATGTTTTTCATTTCTATTAATTTTTCATAAACTTGATATATTAAAACCTATTTTATAAGTATTAATATTTTCCTTTAATATATTTATAAAATATAATTCTTTCTTTTATGCTTGAAATTTTATATTAAGATAAAGTAAAAATCTATTTATAAATCCTGTATAATTATTATGTTACGTAATTCAGAAACATTATCTAACTTAAAAATATTTTTTCAGCACGTGGAAGATGATTCATATTTACATCATGGAGAGAGAAATCACAGACAATATGAAGGAGAAGGTAGACTTGACTATGAGAGACCAAATAGAGTAGGATCAATTTCAAGCAGGCGACCAATTACTAGGGTAAGTCTCTTTTTTTTCAATTCCATTAACTCTAAATGTTAAATTAAGACAAATTGCATCAAACTTAAAATTATTTAATTTATATTCAACATTTCAAATGACAAAAAAGTTTAGATTTCAGTGATATCAAAATTAAGTTTAATTGATTTAATAGTAATAGAAGCTTCCATTTTTTTATATATATAAATATTTTGTCAAATAAGATACTCCATTTGAAAAAAATAGTTTGGTTGATTCTTCATCGCTGGAAAAAAATATTATTTTCTAAAATGCTATCAAACTTTTCGTATAAAGTCTATAATAATTCTTTTGTTGTATTTAGTTGGATAATCATTTAATCTAATTTTTTAAATTAAATTGTTGATATCAGGAATCATCTAAAGAAAAAAACGACTAAATTTTCCATGTAACAATGACTAAGTCACTTTAATATAAGAATAATGCTTTTTTGGCATTCATTCATTCATTAGTGTAAATTTTGAGATCTTTTATATTTCCTTGTTTCTTTCATTCAGGTTCACATAAATTGTACAATCTACTCATGCGTATAGCATTTTTCTTTATTTTATTTGTAGAATTCAAATTTATTATCGGCAGTTCTATGCCTAGTTAAGGAGTTGGATTATCCGAGTTTGGAAGTCGTCGATATAGCCGTCAGATGTAGAATGGACGAATTCGATGATTAGCATTCACCTAATGAAGTTTCATTCCAAGATGGAACTTAATATTTTAACGAAAATTAACCAACTGACTTCCACCTTAATAATTGTACTTAATTTATTACAAAAATTTTCTAACAAGCATATTTTTACCTGACAATTAACAAAGGTTTGTTACATGAGTTCCATATAAGTCATATTCTTAATGATTCCAATGCTTATTGAACTTGAGAAGATTTATTTTGAATTGCGTCTTTCTAAAAAAAAAAACTAATTCGCTAGATGTATTAAATAAAGAAATATATATATGTAATATATAGAAACATTAAAATGTTCTTGTTCGTGTTATTTTATTTTCTTATTAAGTTTTATGCTGCAGTGTTGAATTTAAAATTTTGTGAGTACTCAAGAAAAATTGTAATTTTTTTTATAAATTATTGAATTTCTTTGGTATCAATCAGTCTTTTTGTTCTTTTTTTTAAAGTCAAATTGTTTTCTTCTATAAAAGAATCAAGAAATTGCTAGTAATTTTAATTTAAAAATAAATTTTATTAAAAATTTTTATTTCATCATTTTTTTAGGCCAAATATTGTTTTATTTTGTTATTTTTCAGATTTACCTCTGATAAATTTTTTCTAAAGCGCAATGTAGATATTAATAAATAATATATCAAATGTTTTATAATCGTTTTAAGGCTAACTGAACAATTAATGTTATGAACATCGTTTTATACATTACTTTTTCATTTCATATTTAAAGTACTTAAATATTATTAATTGGTTAATTTAATTGAAACCGCTGAATATCGTTCAGTTTAATTTTTCACCAGAACATCTATCCGTTCAACAGATTTTTAACCATGAAATATACTCTAATGTTTTATACATCGTTTAAATTGTTGTTTTGAGTGAATATTGACATTTCAGTGGTTGAAGATTATTGTTCACTAGAACGTTTAGGAATCATTTAATCACAAACTGAAAAAAAAAGTTTATCATAAATGTCAAAATGACAGGAAATTGAAAAACCATTATTCCATTATTGTTTTGGTCAATAGATTTATTTGGTTTTTTTAAATGCAGAAATAAAAAAAAATTTATTCAGTACTTTCTTTAGCTATCTGAGAAAATTCAGTATAGCTTTTTAAGCATAATCGTATAACCGGGATTTTGCCGATATTTATTTCATTTTTGATTGTCAAATAATATACATTTTAAATCGAAAAATTTCCAAATCTAAGTTTTGAAAGTTTGAAACTTTGACATAATTTTCTCAAAAAACTTACAGTTTTAAATTAGGAAATTATGAAATACAAAAATATTAATAATTTTAGATATGCTTACATTGTATTTTTTATGTAAAAATTGCTCAATTTATCGATTCGTTACAATTTCGAATTCAACCATTTTAATTAGTTACATATTTAATGTGAATAAATGTAAGGGGACAAACATTAGCAATATTAAAAGCTAAATGTTTACTAAACCGAATATATTTACTGACCAAATCTCTACTTTCACTTTTAAATTGGCAAAATGAAAAATATTTAATCTATAAATGAGTCGAAGTTAAGTTTTTTTTAATTTTTTGACTTATTAAACTTATGCAGCTGTAAGAAAATTTTTTTATGCATTTTAAAATTCAATACATTATTTTTCGTGGAAAAACTTATTGTTTCATAAAACAGGTTTAACTTTGTAAAAATTCTTAATAAACAATTTTCAAAAAAAATGAATTTTTCCTTAATCGTCGGATTTCGATAATGTAAAATTATACAAAAATTAAGAAATATAAAACCATATCACAGAAGAATTATAATGATTAAAATCGAAAGTTAACATAAAATTATTAAGTGATATTTTTCGTCTCAGTGTGCTTTAAAATTAAGCTTTTATTTACATTTGAAAAAAAAAATAAGTTCAATTATACATGGATTTTTTATTAAATATTGTTGTCTTTCTGTTAACATTTTAAAAAATTTTAATCGAGTTTTAAAAAATTCTGTAAATATTTTATTGGTATGATAACATAAATGCGATAATATAGGTATCTATCGGAAAAGTAATTTTATTTCAATGCTGATTCTTTTCAACCAATCACAAAGATAGGGAATTGTATGTATTATTTTTGGAATTTGTTATAGTTTAGTACGGTTAATTTTTGAGCTTTTATTCATTTAGAATTGAGAATTCTTCGTATATAATTAACATATTTGAATATTTATTTAAGTGAAGATTTAGTAGACACTATGAATTATTAAATTTTCTTTTTCGCGAGATTATTTTCAAATATTTTTCAGATATATTTTGTGATTTATGCAATCTAGTTAAAATCTATGTCGATAAAAATTTGATTTATCAAAAGATTTTTAGAAAAAAATAACTTCATTTTGGTTTTTATTATGAATAACTTTTTCTTTTGAATGGATAACTTTTTCATTTTATATATTTTTTCGATATCCATAATTTGGTATTTTATTATACTGCTTTTGGTTTAGGTCTCAAAATAAAAAGATATTTCTTCTTTTCAAATATAAATTAACTGAATATATACATATATATTTATATATATAAACAAGTGAATAACATTTTTGGAGTTAAATCTTGTATCATGTATTACTCTGAAAACTATAGGGAAGATTCCCTATTGTTTTGAATTATTTTGGAAATTACTCTAGATTTTACAATCGTGAATATTAAATAATTTTTCTGAAAGTAAATTTAACATTCTAAAAGAAATAATTTATAAAGTTGCCTTTAATTTATAATAATGAAAGAATTATAATTATTTTATTTTGGTATCATTCGACTTAGAATTGATTGTCCCATTTTAAATGAAAAATCGATTTATTTCATGAAAAGGCTTTATGAATGACAGAAAATATTTAAATATCCATGATCTTAAGAAGTTTCATGAAACTTTGTTCATTTCTTTTGAAATGATTTTTATTTAGTATTTATGTGAGATAATAATATATAAGAGATGAAAAGCTTTAATCTGAATCTAAAATTCATTACTAATCATTTAGTCTTATACAAGATTTATTGTCCAAATATTCGAATCTAAGTATTTTCCTGTTTCAAATAGATAGACTAGCAATAAAACTACGAATAGTTTGTAATGTATTTAGGATAATAAATCTTAATCTGATGTATATATTACACGATGATCTTATGTAAAAATATTTTATTATTATAAGACAGTTCTTAAAAATATTTGGAAATATTAAGATATTAACATGAAGAAAACATACTTGGTTTTTTCACTTGGTTTTAGAGATATCGTAGTTTATTTTAATTTAAACTTTTTTATACTATCTAAATTTTAATTTACTAAGCCTCATTGAAAGAATCAGCTCTACTTAATCTTACACCAGAACAGAAAGTTTATCATAGCTTCTGAAATTCATATGTATATATTGTTGTTTCAGAAAATTAATCGGTACAAAATTATTTTATATTTAATTCGGAACTTGAATAAATAAAAATTGGCTTAAAATTAATCGCTTCACTAAAATTTTCATAAAATAAAAATTACTATTTACTTAAGAATAAATTTATTTTCTCCCAGCTATGTCAGAGATTAAAACTTTATAATCGATTAATTTGTATTTTCAGTTTCAGTGAACATAAATATTATTTTAACTTTTGCACTTTTAAATTGAAAGGTTATATAAAAATTATTAAAAATTTATTGATTATTTAAAGTATAGATTAATTATGTTATGAAAAGTATTGATAAATTAAGATAATAGCAAGTTTTGAAATTTTTCTTGCATGGAATCCACCAGTTCATATTATTCATTAACATGAATTTGGCAAAATAACTTAAAATTATACCCTAGTTTTGTTTTCACAAACTTATTAATTTTTTTAATTGTTTTACAGAATTTACTTTATGTGTTGTTGGGTTAAAAGTAAAATATAAATTTCGTTATTCTTAGATTTAAGAATTCAACGCAATGCTTTTTTTGACTAGTGAGAAATAAATATCATTTTACAATTTATTTAAGAAGTCGAATATATTGAGATATGGGATGAAAAAGCTCAAATGCTTATTTCTTTGAAGGAAAATTTGGTAATTTTTTCCTAAACTTTATTACTGTTTAAACTTATTCAATCCCAATATGAAGGGATGAGGCATTTCGATGTTGCAAATGAAAGGCAATTTATGTTGATATTTAATGTGCAATTAATAATTATTTAAGACTTGAGCATAATTGATTGTAGAAAATAAATGCAAGTAAAAGTAATTTATTATTTTCTCATTCTACAATTTTTGTAAAATATTCTTAAGGCAATGTTCATATTTTATATTACGAAAGATATAATATTATTTGAACATTCATGAATTAGAAAATGAGTAATTACGTAGAAAATTCTAAATCTAATGAAAATGGGACCGAATTTCTTTTTTTTAGAATTAACTGATACAATTGACAGTTAAGCTTTAACTAGTACATTTAATGAAAATTTGTTGAATGTGTCCCTTTTAATATATGTATTTTCATTTTCGTCATCGTCATCTGAAACTCCTCTAAGATTTTCACTTATATTACTTTTGCTTAATAAGTAATAAATGCAGTATCTATTTTCTTTTTTTTTCGTCAAATTAATATAATTTCTTATTACGGAATTTGGAAGGAAAAAGATACACAGAGAAAAACATTCAATCACTATAGATTGATAATTTGTTTTATTAAATAAATAAACTAATTAATTTTTATATAATCCCCTGATGGGAAAGCAAAGTAAGGTATCCAAAATTTTACAATAATTTTAATAATATGGAGGAAATTCATGAAAGTTTATAATTTATTCATACAAATTAAAAATGTATCTAAATTATACATGATACAAAATATAATTGGTTTCAAAACATTAATAAATATTATAAAACATTTAAAAAAATACTTGTTGTTAAATTTGCTTTTATTTTTATGAAGAAAAGTCAAAAGTACAGGCACAAAGTTAGCTTAAATGTATTTAGTCTCATTTAAAATTGGATATATGCAGCTTAATAAGATGCACAATAACCTAAATATTAACAATAAGTAAGAAGTTAAGAAAAATTTATTCTTTAAACATTTTAATACATTAATATTTAAGAGATAATTTATTCAATTCTTATTTGTCTTGAATTATGCATTTTTTTAATTATTCCAGCTAGATAAGCAGAACATAAATTCAGAATATTTAAAAAAAGTAAGAGTATTTTTAATACTTGGTTATTAATTTTTTTCATGATAAACATTTAGAAACAGCTTGTTTAACAAAATCCCTAGCATATGGAATGTATGATAAGGAGTACCATGTCATTGCCAGTGATTGAAGAATGACAAATATGACTGCTAAGAGTGCTTTTTTGAGCTGAAAATTCAATAAAATAATAATGTGGTACCTATGTTAAAAACTAAGGATTTCATGATCATAATTTTATATATTTTCAAAGTACTTACAACAAAAGCAGCAAATAGCGTCAAACAGAACATAGTTATCACCATAACTGTAGCAACAACTCTTGTTGGAGCAAACATTCTTTTTAATTGATTCAGTGGTCCCATAAGGAAACAAGTACTAAAAAAAAGATTTATTCTCTTTTTTAAATGAAAAATTGATAACTATTGTCAACTTAAATTAAAATATTAAAAATTTGTATTTATGCAAAATTATATCATTAGAATATATGTAAAAATACAAATCTTATTAACTTATGTATAAAACTTTTAATACAATACCTACACTAATAGTTTTGTATTTAGCACTTTGATATTTATAAAAATAAAATAAGCTTAAAAATTTTAATTCTAACTGATAAAATAATTTTTAATTCATAATAATGGGTGATAATTAAATAATTTTTAGCAAAATCATAATTTAAAATTTTATGGGTTTAAATGAGATAAAGTGTATAAAAATTATGATTATTGTTTCTTAAATAAAACAAGTCTTTTTAAGTAGATTCAAAAATTATTTATAGCTGAAAATATTCATGCTTCATTCAAAATCAAAATCATATATATAAATTGGAAAAAATATATATAATAAAAAACACTTAAAATAGTATTTAGAAAAATTATCAATAGCACTAACATAATTACCATTATAAAAAAACTACCTACTTTTAAAATTAATTTATTACCTTCCCATTGAAAAGACGTTGCCAAAGGTATAAAATATTGCAAAAAGTATTAGGTTCTTAAAACCAAAAAACAGGAAAAAGGATCCAATAAAAGAAAATAATATTCCTAATATAAATAATATTACAAAACCTTTGATTCTTGTTGACTTTTTCAAAGTGGTAGCATCATTAATCTGTAATTGAACACATTGATTAGGATATATTCATTAGCGATGTATCATAATAATATTTGGTTTTTCATATGTTCACCTGATTTATAATTGAACATTCTTCATCGTATGGTGACTGATCATCACCACTAAGAGCCCTTCTTAGCTTGTCCATTTTCTAAAATTTCCATCATATTAAAATTAAAGTTTTATAAATACTAAGTATACTTTAATTATTTGAAGAAAAAATGGAAAATTGCACTTAATACTTTGTAACTGTAGATTTGAACGAATATTATGCACACTTGCCTTTTTACTGTTAATTTTTCCTTCATTCACTTTTTTTTAGTGTTATTTAGTTTTCGTTAATTTTAAATTTGTAAAAAAATTATCACTGTAAATGTAAAATGAAAGCTTGCAGTTAAGAGTCTACTATTTTTTTCAATCAATTATAAGTTATGGTATGACATATCCTAAAGGGAAGGCACTTTAAGGATTGTAAAAGGACGTAAATATAAAAAAAACATGTATTGGCTAAAACTGAAAAAATAGATTTGTTTGGTATTAAAGTATTCTTCTGCCACGACAAATTGAGATATTACCTGGCGATATACTATCTCCTAGATCCTGCAAAATTTATAAATGTTTTTTTTCTCTTTTTATTTAGTCCTAATTGAACACGTAATATAAATTCATAATTCGGATTCTGTATAAATATAAAAGTTACTTCAGTATTAAATTTTTTTTCAATCCGCGAGATGTTTGCCATTCAAAATTTAAGTCTAGTAGGTATAACCAGACAATTAGAAATGCTTCATTTTTTGAAGTAAATTTATTATAAATTTATTACACAAATTTTCCTACTTTAAAGTTATGTGCCACAAATATCGAATTTAAGTTATAAAATTTAATTATGAAAAGATCAGTTATGAATCCATACTATAAATAAACATATCTTAAAACAAGTTTCTTATATTATTTCTGATGCTTAATAATTTACAATGTTCTTTAAATTGTACAACATGCTCTAATATTGTGTTTATTTTATATCTTCTTTTGTCATTTTTGAAGATAATTAACTGAATGAATTCCACTTGTTTTGATATGAACGTAGATTGGTTTTTGTTAAATTATGGGTGCGTTGAGTTTTTTAAACATATTTTACTTTAATTTTAATGTTTTACTTATAAAATGCGTTGTTTATAATAAAAAAGTCATATAATGTTCATACAATAAGAACCAACAATAATGAGAAAATTAATAAATTTCAGTTTTCAAATGAAATTTAAGAAGTAGAATGTAATTTGAAGTTTGATGTTGTGAACAAAAAATAAATGTCTTATTTTTTTATTTTAAGTACTAATAATATATAAATATAATCAAACAATAAAGGTATAAATTTCAGTTCTAACATATTTTTTTAAATTTCAGCTTCTCAATGTCCCTCAACTGTCGACAATAATTAAATCTGGGATGTTTCAATATTCATCACTGAATTCAATAAAAAAAATGCCAGATTTTGATGCAATTTTTAATGAATTCACTCACACAATGCAGTTAATTAAAGACTTGAAATGTGAAAAAATTGTTGATGTCCTGGCTGGAGTTATGATTGATACAAATCAAAAAAACCTAGAATTATGTGAATTGGAAAATTTAACATTGAAATTATCAGCTGAGAAAAAAAGTGAGAACTCTGATTTTTTAAGTGAACATAATTTTTGCAAATTCATAAATGACATTGTTTATTCAAAATACACTTCAATTGATCCTTATACAGTTTATTAAAGAATTTAAGGATAAATTTTTCTGATTAAATCAATTAATAAATTGAGAGACTTAAAGCCTTAGAATTTATTGATTTTTAAAATTGTTAAAATATTTTGTGTATTTTATGGTCTTTAATATTTTTAATTTTGACTGAATATTTTGCTTATTAGTGTTTCTAATATTCTTCTTTAATGTAAGCTGTTTACTAGATGTTTTCTGAGAAGCCATTTAATTGTTTCATCCCTTTTACTTGTTTTCAACAAATCCAGAACTGAATTATCAACAAACTCATAATTAATTTCAATTTTCTAAATATTGAAGATGAAATATATGTTAAATTATTGACATTAATTAAAACCATTAATAATTGAAATAATGATGTTCAAAATTTTTAATTTTGATTAATGACAATTATGTATAAAAAGAATAGTAAACAAATTCTTGTTTTTAGGAAAAAACACAAATATATATGCACAGTGTGGAGAAAGAATTCCAGTTTCTGTTTTATCTTCAAATGATTTTAATATAAAGAGTGAAAAAATTGATAATGACAAATATGGAAAGCATTATTTTCAAGATTTACCTAGTAGTAATTCTTTTTCATCTGTTCAGTCTCTATGGAAAGCATATTTGGAATGTCAGGATATGTTTGAGGAAAAAAAACTATCTTCAGTGAAGTTTTACTCATTTAAAAATTCTTCAAATATTTCATTCCACAATATTTTTAAAAATTCTGCACCTTATTACAATTCAAGATACAAGTTCCAATTAGGAAAGTGCCATAGTCGGATTTTTGAAGGTAGACTTAGATAATGGTCATTTATTAATGTTTACTTTAATGTTTTAATCTAGATATTATAGATATATTTATCTATATTATATATAGATGTATTTAATCTATATTATATATAAGTATAGATCTATTTAATCTAGATACGTCATTTTTATTTTATATCTTACAGTTTAATAAAAATATATTATTTATAATAAAATTATATAATATAATATCACTT
>JAOWBB010006891.1:0-16129 GCA_028565995.1 Ricinus marginatus
AAAATGGTCTGATGAGCAAAAACATCTCATTTAAAAAATAACATGTCATGGATTTCCTTTTTTCTCACTTTTAAAATATATTTAAAATGCTTTTATAAGATTAATCTGATCTAAATATGATAATAGACGTTAAAATATCCATTTCTGACATTAATGAAGTTTATTCTGCAATCTCATAACGTTGATTTTTAATTCTATTGTTTTCCGTAATTTGCTGTAGGCATAATTCATGGATTGCATTTAAGAATATTACGGCACATTTAGATTATATTTTGTTTGCATTTTATTGCCTTAATATATAATGTTTTTATTATACCATTATAAGCGATTATATTAAAACATTTAGAAGACGGTATAATGAGTAATTTTATGATTGGTTAGAAATTTTTTTTTGATTACAATACTTGTTGAATTCGATGCACGATAAAAAATAACTTTTTAATAAAAATTAAAAGGCTCATTGAAATGGGTACATTATGAATAATAAATGGAAAAGTGTTAACTAGTGTTTGAATTGACTGGGAAGCCTTTAAAGTAAGTATCGGTTCATTGGACCAAAGAATTAGTATTTAATGCGACAACCTATTTAGACAGGATTTCCTTCCCTAGGTAGAGTTGTGTGCAGTTAGACAGAAGAGAAGTTCTGCCACTTTATTCTGGCCAATAATAAAACCTGACTTCATACTTAAGAGTTTATTATATTTGTCTTAGAAACTTTAACATTCGAGATCAAATCAAATTCTTTCTTAAGAATCTACATGTAAAGATGAACTCCATGTCGATCAGATCAATATGATGTTTGAAACTTAAAACAAAAATTATTTCTTAGACTTGTTCAAATAAGAGGCATTTTCATTTTTCATGAAAAAATCTCTCGTGTCTTTATAAAGTTTCTCCTCATCAAAAACGTTCTTGTTGTTAAGATTTTTGATTGCATACTATGATTTAAAAAAATTTTTTTTAAACAGTTTCTTAATATTTAACATTATCATCATTATTTATAAATTTTTATTCAAGAAGTTATAACAAGGAAATTTTTGAGTGTAAAATATAATATCTTGCTCCTATTTTAGTACATTGGTTTAGTAATTAGTTTTGCGTGATATTTTTTTTCGTTTTAGTCATAAATCTGTCATGTCACTATTCTTACATTTTTATATCATCTAATTTTCTCTTTTTTTTTTTTTAAATAATTTCCTGCTTAGCTTCCTAGCTGAGGCGTCATAGGGACGAATTGGTCCATTTACTCTTGTATATCATTTACTTTTATTGGAGCAAATAACTTTTAAAAGCACGAAATCGAATGTCGTAAAATAATTTTTAATTTTTGAAACTGAAGTCAGTGTACATCTCTTATTTTTTAATTTTCAAAAACTTCAGAGAAATGCGACGTTAATTACATTTAAATTGAAATAGATATTGACCGAAAAAGAAAAGATTTATAATGCGATTATTATAATGCTAGGAATTAATTGTTCAGCATTGAAGTATTTGATGTTTATTGGATCTTGTTGTCGATTTCATTTCTTTTTTCCCGTGTGTTTTATTTTATTTTTTTTAACGTATAGATTCATTTCAGGGAAATTTTTTGCAATATAATTTTAATATTCTGATGCTCATCGGAATTACAATCATGCTTTCTCGTGTATTTCTGTTTTCATCAAAATTGTGAAGATTATGGGTTCGCAGGTGGTCTTTGATTTATTTTGACTCATTTTTGTTTATTCTTGAACTTTTATTGCTTTTGGCGATATCATGTTCGGGAATTCATAATACGTACAGTAGTTTTAAATAAAATAATTTTTAGGTGTTCATGTGGAGAGACCACGGACTTGGTAAAAAACGTGGTACTTGGTGGACCTTATCGATAGTTTTCCTGCCCATTTTCAAGACTCCTGCTGGGTATTCGAGGCCACCTAGCGTTAGTAGTGGTATTTGAAATTCCAATAATTCATATACCAGCGGGCAATCCACTGCTTTTCGTCCGAATAACTCTTATTACGGTGGTTGAGTCTGGGGCAGGTTGTCAGAGTTATCGAGAGCAAATAAAACGGTTATTTAACAAAGCCAGAAAAATTATAAATTAGGAAGGTATTATTTTAATATTCAATATTTAAATAATACGTTATTATTTGCCTTTTGCTTCTTTATGGATTTATCTTGGGATAAAATCATTTGAAGATATAAAATTTTTAGTTTTGTTCGTATTAATCAATAATTCCCGGGCCAGTTTTCGATTCGTTTTATTTCAGATATTCTATTTGATCACATTACAAATATTTTGTGTTACACTGTAGAAGAATCAAATCATTTTCAGTTTGCTGTTTAAGTTATTTTGAAATTTTTGATTTTCTAATCTGTGAATTGCGCATCTGCATTATAATATCGCAATCATTTGGATACGAAACTTTAATTTTTAGATTCGTATTGTCTGATGAATAATAAAAGTGGTACTTTTTGTGGAAAGTGGTACATGTGGACTTTTCACATGTATGCCATCAACACTTAATAACGATAGAATGTAAAAGATTATAATTGCTTTCTGACAAAATTTTCCAGCAAGTTTTAAAGTTTGTTGTATTTTCCGTAAACTCGGTATTCGCCAAATGATACAAAATATTTGAGCGAGACAGTGTAAGAAACTAAATAAAATAGTTATATTTTTAAACATTAATATTCAAGTTGAATTAATAAAATAGTAATATTGTTGTATATTATATTTTTATTAATGCTGCTTTTTAATCGAGCCAAAAAATTCAAAATTAATTTTTCTGCGTCGCCAATCCGATACTGAATTATTATTTAAAAAAAGTAACATAGTAAACTTAAATAAAAAAAAAATTAATGCCGAAAAGATTAAAACATGGGAGGCTGCACAGAAGCAAGTTTATAATTGTTATAATTATTTATTTCCTACCGAGTTTCACCTAAAATGGACGTTTATCTTGAGGGGGAAGGAATTTCGTTATTTATGTAGATTAAAAAATACTAATCCATTATTATAATCTATTTTTTAGCTAGTGAACGCTTTCTGTCTTCGGATGTTCAGCTGCATTCATTTTCCCCTTAGTAGCGCCTCGTATTTCTTTGTTACCTTCAATTTACAGCATAAAATCCGTATATTTCTGTTCTTAGGCATTATAATGAAATTTTAAATATGCTAAGGAGATTGTTTTCTTTTAGCTTAATTGCTATAATCAGAGTGTGTTCTTTCCAAGCTTTTTTGCACGAGCCATTACTGACTATTTTGCAAAAAATCATGAAACTGGTATAAGTTCAGACTGAGGTAGAAGCCTCCATTAGGTTTAAGGTATCTTATCCTTGACTCTTTTATTTTTGAATTAAAAGCTCGTGAATTTTTTTTCCACTACCTGAAATGAGTGATTTTCGCTTTATGGAGCTTTGCAACCACGCCAACGAAATTATTTTTTTATTTTTTTGCATGCTCGTGCACTTTCACAGACAATGCCGGTCTTTAATTGGGGCATCTCATGATTAAAGCTGTGTGGTTTGAAAAATATTTGTCGTTTTAGAAGTGAATTAATGCCCTGATATTTTACTGTCAATCGGTATTTCAATATGTGAGAAAATGTCATTTTTGGTGGAACTTTTAATAAAAATTAAATTAAAAAAAATAAAAATTTGGATGTTGAAAGTGAGAACCGAATTATCATGGAACGAGCCCTCTATATTAGATCGCGAACCTTTGCCAATTTGCCTTTTCGAGTTTTTAAAAACTTCTGGAAGAGAAAAAAAGAAATATCTTCACAAACTTTTTATGAATATGTTCCGCACAAAAAAAAAATAAATAAATCCGGAAAAAAAAATTTATAATTTTGTATTCCTTTTTTCATTGGAGATTCATTAAAAAAGGAAAAAATAAAGTTTGTTTCTATCTAAATTCAATATATTTTCTTCGCTTTTTAACGTATATATTAATTGAATAGAGATTGCAAAGGGGCATCTGGGAACGCGCAAGACATCTCTTTATTTGATTTATCTTCATTCTCATCGAATAATTGGCATCTCACAAGATTTTGGCATTATCTCTGAAGAATGTTGTAATCTTGATATATTTTTATTTTATATAATTGATTAAACTGCATATGCGCAGTGCTTATGAACGGAAGCAGGAGCTAAAAATTTCGCTGCACGATAACTCAATTACTGAGTTTTATATTACATGTATAATCGGGCTACAAAACAAATTCTGTTGCAGATTTCGTCAATGGAGATGGCTAAAAAGTACGAGCGTTGTCTGCGCCTTAAGAGGTTCCATATTTTTTTTCTCTTTCATTATTATTAATATTATTTTTTTTTCCCATAATTTGCCCGCGTAAGTTGAAACGGAGTTTGCCAAATAAGCGATTTTTCTTACTTTCCATGTTTGAATATTAATATATGAATGTGCAGGAAACTGGAAAGGATCAAAATTCGACGCTGTAGATTTTGGAAATGCCGGGAGTTTTTTGCGTTTAAAAACGAAGTGCGTCTCCATATTATTTCGTTTGTTAAAACATGAAAATTTGAATTCACCGAAGAAGAATTTTTATGCTTCGTAAAAGCAAAATTGTTTCTTCAATTGGAGAATTTCCTTCATTGTGATTAATTTTAGTTTCATTTAAGATTTCACTGCCGCCGATTCGAGAAACGAAAAGAATGACATTAAGTTAACGATGTGGATGTAAATGATACTCCGTCTGGGAGACGATTGGTCTCCTGCTGGCATAAAAACCATGCTGGAATGCACTGCCAATCCATCTGCACAAAGAGCCATTATTAATTTGTTGCCGTTTATTTTATATAAATTTAACATTCTTGAAAATATGTTAAATCTAAGTCGAACTCTGTCAAAAGCACGTGCCGAATAACCCGCCTTCCAGCATCCCGTACGACCTTTTCAAAATCGTATTGCGCTTCATTTTCCCTGGCATATTACATGTCATTGATGCTTGAAATTTCGGTGCTGCGAAAAAGATGCTTCACCTAATAGAGTTGAGTTGATTTGTGATTGTACCAGAAGATAATGTTTTTTTGTTCTAGGCAATGTACCGAATCAGCACTGAAAGTGAACCAAATGCGTTTTACGGCATAACACGGTGGTCGTTTCTTACAAATTATCTCCTTAACTGACAATTTGATGGTTCGCCTTGCTAATCATCTTTAATGTATTTGTTATTTGCAAACTGGTGGTCGACAGTTCTGCTAATTCGTTTGTTTTCATGCTGCAGAAATTGAGGTGCGACGTTTCAATTAGTATTTCGGACGTTTTAATTGCGAATGCATTTCCAGGGCAGTTACGTGGCACAGATAAATGAATATTTTCAATTCAGACTTAGAAGTGTATAATTTTATAATTTTACATTTTGATGAAATTATTTGGATTTTTTAAGAGGTTGTTGATTTGTGAATTGGAAATAGCTTCGTGTTTTGTGCTTTTGGATTGAAAAAAAAAATTATTACCCTTTAATCATTCAAGTTAGAGCTGTGCAAACCTATGTTTTTGAAGTATTCGACAATTTTATTACAGTATATATTATACGGAGTTATCGATATGAGAATTACGGCAATGTAATGAATGAAGGATTATCGTCATATAGTCATCCTGTGATAACTTGCAAGACTTTTTATATTTATTCTTCCATATAAATATTTTGACATCAAATTTGCTATTGGGCGTTTTTAGTTAAACGGTAAAAACGATTTCTCTTTTCACATTATGGCAGTTTCTTCTTGAAGTAACATCGAAGAAAAATCAGAATTTTCAATACTTAGATCATCACCATTATAACAGGCAATTTGAATAGTTTAGCGATATATTAAGACGTTGAGTTTTAGTCAGCAATATTATAAAAATTGATCCATAACATTGAATTATTATATGTTTTAATGATTTTACACAAATGAGAATCGCCTAAGTCTCAGAACTATATATCATAATAGGTGAAATATGTTGGATTTTAATTTTGATGTCGCTTAAAATTTTAAAAGAGCCATATTTGATAATCGAACAATACTCTGCTGCCAAATATCTTTTCTTTTCCTTCTGTGAATCTTAAAAAATGTTTGAGTATTGTAAAAATTACATTGCGGCAAATCATCTATTATTTGCTTTTTTTTCCTTTTTGTATTCCACAAAATTTTTCGTTTTTGGAACGATGATTAAAATCTTTCGGATTTATACAAAACCTTGGTTTTGGCAGATTTTACAAATATATAGTCGATTATAGTATATATATATATAGTCGATTTATAGTAATTTTAAAGAAATAAAAATTGAAGCTTAAAATTTCGGTTTCGGCAAACTTTCTATACAGTGTAAAATTCGACTTGGTCGGTAAATCTGACAAGTACTATTTGGTCAAATTTGTAACAGCTACGGCCATATCTAAGAAAATTGCAATCATATGTATTCTTACCAATTTACGGTGTCATGTAAACAAGAATTTTGAAATGTAGGATGTAAAATTGTGAAAACAATTGAGTGCTTTACATAATTTTTCATATTTATAATTAACATTTATGGATAAGTGAATCTTCAATTAGCCATAATTCACAATGTATATTAATGGTAAGAGTTTGAAAATTCCTGTTTTCAAAGTATCATGCATGAAAATTTTTCATTTCGTTAAAATAATTAAACTTTATCTGCAAGAAACTATTTCTCTAGTAGAAAACCCCTGCCTAAAATGTTTGATTTGAATCAGAATGAAAATGTTTAATACATCTTATTCAAATGTTAAGGATAATTAGTAACTCGGAAAGAAAATTTGCAATTCAAAAATAATACAAATAAGGCTGTAATGTTCGGGCCGATTACTTTTGAGGTCAAACGAGACATATGTAACAGAGTAATTTTAATATAGCCCAAAAATTTCTGATATTTTCTACACATGCAAATTTTAATTTGGTTGCTTCATTTCACCTATTCATTAATTTTCAAATTTTATTGATTTATGCATATCTTATTTGACGAAGTTTTTTTTTAAAAAAATTTTTCACCTGTGACAATATGTTTCTATGTACTGAAAAATATTCATCTACTTTTAAACCTTAATTTTTAAACTTTATATTTTTAAAAGTGCTAAGCTTGTTTCCGTTTATGGTGAAATGTTTGCATTTCGTATAATAAATATTTTACAGTTCAAACTGATGTTTCGGAAAAAAATTATCTAGTAAAATTGCTCTTAATTTCTGTCTAAATTCTGTACGTGAACATTGTTACTAGTTTTCAGCAGGTTTTTTTGTCCTAGAAGTTTAATCAGATGAAATTAGTTAGCGTTCAGATGTTTTTTGCTTTATTTCAATATTTTCTATGATGGATGATGTGTATGCCGCTTTGTTTTTATAACAAAGTGGCATTATATTGTAATAGTTTAGAAATTTATGTGTGTGCGTGTATTATTTAAATTTTTCGTGTTAAAACTTAAAAATTGAAAGCAATATTAGATCATTGTATATCGCTTTATATTAGTTTCAGTCTAAGAAAAAATTTATTTGACGCATACACCAGTACGAAACAGTAAAAGAAATTTAAGCTCATCTACATTCAAATGAACGAAATATTTTTTTTGATTGGTCTTTAGATTACTTTTTACTTATATACGACATGTTTATGCTATTGCATTATACATATATATATATATATATGTAAATAAATTTAAATTGGCTCATTGTCTCAATGTATATATATATATATTGAATTATAATTAATTTTCTGTTACATCTTAATATAATTTTCTGTTATAGTTTTGTTTTTATTTTGAGTTTCATATCCTTTGAAATAGCCTTATTCGTCTCAAGTAAAAATTAATATGAAGTGTAAAAAAATATTATATTGTATGTTTATATAACAAAAATATTTTTATTACATGGTGTATAAAATAAATACTTAAACATATGAGCTGAAACTTTCTAATCAAATGTATATCTTTGCATAATGCGGGTCCAATCACTCAGTACGAATAATTCGATTCAATAAGTGTAATTTCGTTATAATTAAAGTATAATTTTAATATTACTTCATAATGTGGGTGAAACATTTTGAAACAAGTTTTTTTTTTTGGTTTGAAAGTGATGCATTTTTGTTTAAAAGGTCTTTTTTAAATGTCCAGGTATTGATGCAGATGTTAAGTAAATTGCAAATATCAGATTATCATTTTTACATCAAAATATTATTCGCTTAAATAGAAGGAAGGAATATTTTCTGTTCTATATTTGGAATTTTATAAAATGTGATAATAATTTGATAAAAAGAAGTAAAGTACTTATTAAATTCTAAAATAATTCACAGTTAAAAAAAAGAAAGATATGTTATTAAGCTAGGGCAATTTTAATTGCTAATGAATAGAATGTGTGCAGCAAGCGGCATCAAAAAAGGTATTTGCATATTTGACAAATGACTGCATCGTGAAGTTTTCATGTGTTCATTTACAAATTCATGAATAATATTCACGTATGGACGTATCTCTTTAGTAAATTACTATATATATATATAAATATAAATGTGATTTTCGCCGTAGATATGTAATTTTTGTGTAAATATAAATTGAAATGTATTTCATATTTTTAAGTATTTATACTTTAAATGTAGGGAGGTGATTATGCGAAAAATCTTTTCACATGTTCATCATGTCGCGAAAAGTTTTTCATGTGTCTTTGTTTTAGCAGGTAATACATTAGATCGGTTCTCGACCTTATATTTCTAAAATAATATATGGGTGACCTGAAAATATATAACATCTTAATGTTCAAGATAATTAATACTTCAACATGTTTCAGTTGATTCTACTTAGGAAAATATGTATGTGCAGCTCTTATGCAATTGAACAATCGTTTCTCTACGAAATCATTGATAATATCACTTTGAACTGATTCATCGATAATTTACTAAATGAAATAAAGCAACAGTTTGCAGTAAACTATCTTGGATTCCGGTTGCTTTAATTGCCTTAAGGCTTAAATAGTCCACATATAATATAATATTATTGTACTCATTTAATCATTTTTCTGTTTTTTAAATAGATGTATAAATGTTTAGTTTGAATTAATTTCAAATTTGAAATTCATAAATTTATTAAATAATTTAATAGTTTTATAAACTGCCTTTGTTAATCTCTGCTTTTTATTTCAGTCATGTATATATTACTGATTTTTTCAGGAGATTTCGTTTTCGTTATTTTATAAATTTTAAGCAGCTAGATCTACCCAACAAGATTGACAAGGAAGAAGGCCTTGCTAGAAGGCATAACAGAAATCTTGTCTTCATATATGCTGCACCTTTTGAAAATCTAAATTTCGTTTCATCTTTAAATCTGTTACAGGTATTAATGAAATCCGTGAGCAAATGAGTGATATAGTTATTACTTCTTTACCAGGTATTCTTTCGAAATAGGGATAGAATGAATAATGACGAATCTGACAATTTTGTCTGAATGTTTTTGCGCCTCGTTGCTGACGATGTTTCAATAAATTAACATACTTATGCAAATGTGTACACAAGCCTTATTGAATTCCAAGTCTAGCTGACATATTGCATAGTAGTTTTTATCATCCCAGGTTTGTTTTCATATCTTTCTTGAAAGTCAGTTTTTAACATTGCATATAGAGCGTGAGAACTAGTATCCTCTGGTTTATGTTCTCACCTCATTGCTCACAAGGTTTTAGCGTTTGCATATGTATAGGGCTTATTTATATAAATAATAAATTAACTTTATTATTTCTCCATTTTTTAACTCTGAATTAGTTCAGTTGTTCTCCCATTTATCTAGTATTTAAGTTTTATATTTTGCTTTACATTCAGCGGTATTTTTTTTTTTTTTTTAAATACTTTACCATCTCTTGGTCCAAATAATTTAACTTAATTCCAACTTTATGATTTGCGGATTGCATATGATTATTATTAGTACAATTATCATATGCTTAACGCGCAAGCTACGGCATTTATTCGTGAATTTTCTTTTCCAAAAATTGTACATTATTTAAGAATTGAAGTCGCACCAGTCAGTTGTCTTATTTTTTTTTTTTTACCTTCAGAAATGTGTAACTTAATGTTAACATTTTTAGATATTTAACATTTTAAGATGGAATCAGATGTTATGAAGAAAAAAAAAAAAAGCATTAGAACCGAACATATTTGTGACGTGATAATTATTGACCATGAAATACATTAAATTATGTGAGGGAATTAGGCAGTGGCTGATAGTAAGTTTCCCCGTAAACTCGTTTTATTTTAAATTTATTAATAAAAAAAAGAATACGAACCTTCGCGGTTTGATTCATTTTTCTTCTGAATAATATACATATATATATGTGGTATCTATATTCACAAATATGCCAGCTTTGAAATTTAATTAAAATTTTTAATTATCGCATGATTAATGTAGGATTCGAGATTACGAATGGTACGTTTGTCAATGTTTCTTGTCGAATTTTCACTTAAACAGTTGTTAGATCGTGCAAACGGTGGCGATGTTACACGTTTTTTGTAGTCGGAGGACTTGGACGGTCTGAAGATGTTCGCGGGTCGATGGAAAATTCGGTTCACCCGAAGGAAGAAGCCGTCACGGTTGGCGATGTTTCGACAGGAAGCGTGGCACCACGCTTAGCGAGTGTCCGTACACTGAACTTGCAGATTCAATCAAGGACCATTTGCATAATCAATTGCATATGAAACCAATCCAATTTTCTTTTTTTTTTCCTTTTTTTTTTTTTTTTCACATTCGAAAAAAAAACCCGTTAGCGTTTCGGGATGGCTCTTTCAGTTATTCGGATCCGAGAGAATCGCTAACTTTGAATGCATTAAAAATTATCCAATCAAATTCGGTCATTTAATTTTCTCTTTTTCTTTTTTCTCTTTTTCTGCGCTTTATGAAATCGCCATTATGAATTAACTTTCATTAATCGGTTCAATTAAGTTGACCTCCGTGCAATTTTCATATCTCCTCACACTTGATTCATTCGAAGGCTTCAGCACGGTCTCCGATTTCGAAATTTAAAATTATTATTATTATTATTATTATTTTTTCCATCTTCAACCTCGGTCAGTTTTTCCCTTGGATTAAAGCCACTTGACGTAGCGATGCACTTCGCATCAGCACCAGCAGTTTTCGCCGTCTGAAAATTTGCCTTTTTTTTTTTCTTTTTTAATTCGCTTTATTTCTCTGTAGGCTTTTTAAAAGGCTTTAAATTTGTGTAAAATGTCGAGCTGTATTCGGTTTCGCCCGGATCTTGATGCAAGGGCCCCTTTCTCAACGATCCACAGCATGTCGAGCCACCGCTGAAGTAAAAGTCCTGTGACCGTGCAGAAAACCAGCCAAGTCCGGAAAAAAAAACAAAAAAAAACGTACAACCGGTGAATGTCGCATTGCGTGTTCGTTGTCTGTACGTAATCGTCTGTTTTGGCCTAAAACTTGAGCGTAAAATAATCTCTGATTTAGCACTATTAGTTGTTATTCTTCCCAGGTCTCCGTGAATGGGTAACTACCTGAAATGTCCGTAATTTCTCTGTAAAATGATAACTTGTTGCACTACTTCATGTCTCATCGAATGCATGATTGTAGCGTACGAATTCAAATTAATGTTTTTTAAAAATTCGGCAAAAAATTAGAGGCAAGACGTAATTTCAGATAACCAAAATGAAGTTATTTCGGTTTTAAACGCTCTGCCGTGTTGGTAATAAAATTTAGTAGTAACAATATTCAGTTCTTTTTAACCGTATGATAATTTTATGAATTGATATGTCGGATATGATAATAAACATACTAATTAAAGATTCATATTGTAGCGATTTAATTGGCTATGTTCCATTGTGCTTTAATATCTATCCAGTTATCCTTTAAACTTCGTAGCCTTTGATCTTGAATCGGTAATGCATTTCTTTCCTTCAGTTACATTTACGGCCTGATTAATGCACACCCATGAAACTATGAATAAAACATGGTCATCGCAGATAATGAACGATTTTTGAATCTCATTTTGATATTACGTTTACGTATGAATTTCCTAAGATTCTCTTTTCGTTTTTTTTTTTTTAAATTTCAATTGTAAAACTACGTAATGCAATGACTATTAACATTTCAATAAATTACATCCGTAGGTTTCTGATAGGCTAATATTTATTCTGACCACAATTTATATTTCATGTCAAGAGGGTCAAAATTTACTGTTAATGCCGCATTTTTATTAAAGAACAAAGTTTAGTCGGTATATTGTAACCTAGGTTTGAGTACCGATTTCATAATATTCAGATTTGCTGCTTTTTTTTTCTTCCCATCACACACTTTCTTATTTCGCTATTCCTTATAAAGTTTTTTTGCATGTTAACATCTAAAGCTGCAAAGTAAAGTTGGGCATTATTGCGGATTCATTATGACTGCGTAAATATACTCTTATGTTGTACTTTACGATGTAGGGTACATTTTCATTTATTTACATTCACATATAAATAAAAGCATACTAATAATTTTTGTGCTACCGCTTCGGAAGCCTTTAAGTTAATATTCGCCGTTAGGGGGCTTATATGAAAATTTAACACAAACATTAAATCCGAAAACTTAGTTTCGCATAATTTTAGAAAAAATTGAAATCCTATAAAGATAGTGTTAAGAGTGTGTTAACATGCGGGTTAAGTTAAATTGAATTAAAATTCTCCATTTTTTTTCTTCGCTCTGTAAATTATTTAAGTCGTTCGCAATTAACTAAAATTTGATGCGCAGTATTTTTATGTGTGTCATATATTTTTTAGAGGTCTAATTTTCATATACATTTAAGAGGAGATGTTTAACATTGAAAACGACTGCGTCTTAGTATCTCCTTTACGTTATTAGCAGCATAAAATCACGGCCGATACGAGAATGTGTTTTAACGGGAGTGCATAAGGGAAAGCAATTTTTTCCTCGGCCTAGTTTTTTCGGGCAGAATGAAAAGTTCTCGGCTTGGACTTATGGCTCTTTCACGTGGACTCTTTCTCTTTCTCAAGTTATATTTTTACCGAGCAGCATGTTTAAACACCGAGAATTACAGTAAAAAAAAGATCTCCGAGACATTATTTTCCGTAATGATTTAAAATAACATTGAGTTGGACTGATTTCGGTAATCCACGCTTCATTCCATTATGATCAAATGCAATTAAATGTCAGCAGTTTCAAAAATTATTTATGGAGTTAAAATATTGTTAGGGGTCAAAAGAAAATCTGTTTTAAAAAGTGTCACATAATGTAAAGAAAAAGGAAAAGCCAATCGATTTATGATGTAGGAGCAAAGTGCACGTTTTAAAAAAAAACCGGTATTGTGAATGAAAAATTTGATTTAGCAGGATCATATCAATTAATGGAATTATTGAGTTGCATTTTAATAAAATGTGAATAACTGCCGTGAGTGAATAAGTCATTTTCAAAAGACATTATGTCATAAGAGATGTTGAGGACAATGAACAACGGTGTCAAGATCGGCGAAACAAGGCTGTACATAGTGGTTCAACTGTCAGAGAAAGTTTGACATTCTTCTGTCATACTTTATAGATATTTTGCATTTTTAAAAAAAAATTTATATATATATACATATTTATTGTCTCGTTAACGATGTTTCAACCCTTGTTTCGTAGATTATCATTGTTATTTTTCTCTAAATATTAGCAATGCAATAAATTCCATGTTTATTTCACAATTAAATTTTTCTGTCAAATTCTACCGCCTCTGAAACACCCACTACGAATAATGCATTTTTGAATTTTCCATTAATTGTACTTGATATTTTTTAAATTTTTCGTAACTTCTTATGCTCTGTACGTGGCGTTTTAAAAAAAAATTATCTTCGTTTACGATTTGATCAGTCATAATGACTGAATCTAATATAAATAAAAAACGTTGATAATACAGATGAAAAGTATTAGTTTTTAATTTTAGTAAATTAAACTGTTATGATCGATATATATGATAATAATACATGGTATTTTATGTTATTTGAATAGAATAATTTCGTAATTATACGCATGTAAGATACATGCCTTATTTTCTATCATGAAAATTGGAAAATTTGATTTTGGACAGTCATAATTACTTATTTGAGAGTTTATATATATATATATATATATATACACATTAGAAATACAACCTTAGATATGTAAATGATATAATGTGAGGAAGAAAATTCCGAATCGTATCCCATGACAGTTATTATCAAAGAAATTCTTTGGGCGCGAATTTTGCAATGAATATCTATTTCTATTTAATTATATTTTTTTTACATCTATGTAGAATATTTATTTCTGTTTAAGAAAAATGTAGCTCATTACTTTTGATGGCGGAATATTCGTTTCATTTTTCCCATCCACCGAGTAAAGACAATTTAACTTTAATTTGGTTTTAATAATGAGTCGAAGCATAAACTACTTTGCATTGCAATTAACATATATGGGAATCATGCAGATAAACTGGCGAAAGTATTTTACGTGTAGTTTACGAGAAGGAAATCTAGAAAAATATGTTAATACATACCAAAGCCTGTACGTTAAGTTTTTGATAGTATAACCGAGGTTAGTAAATAATTGATTAATTTCACGTTTCGAGAAAAAAAAAAAAATTCGGTAAATTGCTGTTTTGAGGACGTAAAACTTTTATTTATATAAATAATACTAATTATTAAACTTATATATATATATATGTTATATAATAACTTATATATAAGTATATAACTTATATTATAATAAAATATAAAATTTTATTGTATATTTTATTATTTTATATAAAACCGTCTGTTAGGTTTTATTCTGAATAGTTTTTATTCACCTACTGGACACAAAGCGATCCGGGAAAAGCAATGAGAGAGAGATCTTACTTTGTCGAATGCCTTGTACGGATCGTCGTTAGTCAGTCAACACCGAACCCGGATCGCGAGCATTGGATTTCGATCTGACGCACGTGCCGGAGGTGCAGACGATCGTGGAGGCAGATATCTTGGCCACCCCTTGCGGGTCTTATGTGACATTGAATGCATTCTGCACGGAACTTTTCAGGGAAAGAAACTGTAGCAAAAAAAATTTTTTTTTTTTTTTTTAAACCAATGGCCTAGACATTTGAAATTTCAATGGTCTTTTGTTCTCAATCAATGGCCAGTGAAATTATCCACATTCTCATTCTGTTTCCTTTTCCGGTCATGTTGAGATGTTTTGCATTTGCGGAGACTGTTGGGTGGGATTGTGAGGGTTTTTTTTCGCTTAAGAAAAAAAAAAAAAAAAAAGAAAGAAAGGTAAATCACATGTGGAAAATTTTTCACGAAAAATGGTTTTGATCCAAGTGAGATTTATTTTCGAGAAATATCCGACATTGTGACTTATGTTAGGCAATTTTAGGAATATTTATTAGAAATGACTAACCTCATTAGATTAATTACACACTCCCACGTTTCCTTTTCCGGTTGTAGATAGTGGTTTAACGGCAATTGCTGCTTGCCCCAAATTTTCATTGGACAATTGTGATTTCGAGAAATAACTCGTGGTAGCGCGACATCAGGGAGTATTTTTTTTTTTACTCTATGATTCCACCCTCTCTCTGTGTCGTTGAAATCGTCAAGAGCTTAAAATATAAATATCCACATGGCGCGCGTTGCTGTTTTTATTTCATTAATCGGAGCTGGATTATTTAATGACGGTTTGCATTTTTAAAATTTGAACTTGAGGAAATCGTTGAGGGAAAACAAAAATGCATTCGTTATATTTTTAAAAATAAAAAAGAAAATTATATCTGGCAGAAGCACAAAAATTAAGAACGAATATAATAACGCGGGGAGGGGAGGGGGATTAAGTTTTGAGGGAATTGATACTTTGGCTTCCAGTGTTTTATGACGATGTCGAAAGATCGTAAATTCTGCTCCCTGGCATCGATGGTTCGGACGCGAACCGTTAAATCATTATATTTTAAAGTTGGATGAGGGAGCATATCATTGATATGAGAACAAAACTCAAATATACTAATGCGACTCCAAGCATTCTAAATTTACCCCGTCGTGGTTTTGATTCTGAATGTTAACCGGCACAATGCCGAGCCCCTAACGATTTATCGCACGGGCACGAATCTCAGATGTATTTAGCGTTTCAGTTTTATACTGAAAAAGAATTCTGTCCCCCCCCCCC
>JAOWBB010006892.1:0-16081 GCA_028565995.1 Ricinus marginatus
CTGTTCAGGTATTTTTCTCGTTTTGTCGATCGCCAACCGCTGAAGAAACTCGTGGTCTGCCATCTACTATTGCATGAGTGAAAATTTGCATTAAGTTTCGGAAGGTACTCTTATACTGATATCTTTGTATCCAGCTCAGTTCGACTTGACGGATTTTCGAAATCTACGTGATAAATTGATACTTTTTATGTGTAATATGTACTAAATTCGAATTATAAAACTCATGCAGCGTGTAGTACCAACTGTGTAGAAAATTATATTCGGATATTTTTCGGCTTTTCGATATTTTCTTCAATTGCGAACAAACCACTGGAAGGGAAAAAAAAGTACTAAACTAAGCTAAAGCAATGATTTTCCCTTAGAATAACGGTCACAAACAATCAGTGCAGTTTTTCAAGGGCGCTTTGTATATCGCGGCAAATATATAACAAGTCGATTGCGACTGGGAGCACTTAAATTCGAATGAAAGTCATTTATAGAAAAAAGTTTAGCCCGTGCATAAGAAAAGCAAACTGCAAAATAAAAAGGTATCCCCGCATCATAAAACATAACCGTGACTTTCTTGGTTTCAGAAGCGGAGTTGAAGTAAGCAATTTGTGATTTTCAGCCACGATTGGGATACATTTTTATTTCAGCCAAGAGTAACTTCAAGATGCACAATAAATCTGTGAATTAAAAATAAAAGTATTCTCTTCGTTCGTATATTTAAGAAATCATTTTCAATTTTAAATGTATATAAAATTTTCATAAGAAAAAAAATTATTTGCAAAAAGCTACTAGTTATTCAAATGTTATATCACATAATTTTCCTCAGTTTAAAACGAAAATTGTGACTTGAATTGACTCTTATTTAATATACCAAGACTTTCAGTTCTTCAGTTTTTTATTTCATGAAAGAGTATGCAATAGCTTTACCCACCAAATTAAGAAAAATTTAATTTTTAATTAACTGTAACTTCTTAATTTTTGCTCATTTCTGCGACGCCTTTTTCCCTTTTGAGATATTCCTTAATAGTCTTTAGTGAACTAAAATTTTATTTTAAATTATAAGCGCAAGAAAAAAACATTAAATATAATTTATAGAAAGAAAAGAAATTTATAGCCAATTTTTTTTTAAATTAAATATCAGCAACTGTTCTGCGATTCGAATAATTTATTATCAACACTCCGCAAGGGTTCTGCTGCTTGAATAAGCCACAAAATTTTCGATAGCATAATCGTACCTGAAAATTTAAATTGAATCATAAGCAAGTTAATATTTTCATATAAAAATACAGAAAAATAATTTCGAATGCGTAGTAAAATTGTACTATGAATGTAAAAATTTTAAAAAAATCAACTTGTTGATTGATTAGTGAAACTTGAAAGCATTTTACCAATATTTAGGCATCGCTATATACATACATATATATATACTTTTCATCTTGGTTTTTCAAAAGAAGACAATTTCTGTGGTTGTTGCCAGGCTGAGTACAAATTAAACTGTTCATTATGATTGTTTATATTATTTTTTCAAACATTTTTTAAAAGTGCAAAAGAATATGAGGGAGTTATCGTGACACTGAAAACTGGGCAAATTTCAAAAAAATCATCATACACTCGTTGATAGGCTTTCTTTATTCTTAATAAAATCTTCTTATATTTGCAAATAAATGAGTGGAATATTCGTATTTTTTATTTTTTATATTTATTTGTTTATTTCACTTTTTTTTAGTCGCGTTCAATTCATTTTTCAAATTTAGATGTTATAGCGATGCTGCCCCGTTATGCTTTGCAGTTTCCGCTTCTTCACACATTTGATTAATTTAAATGTTAGAAATAAATTAGTCAATAAAAGTGATTATAATTTATATTACAAATCAAATCAGAAAATAGATTTTTTTTTTACAAAAGATGAATTTAATTTACTGTCAACTATGACAATAGTGAGGCAAAAAATTAATTCTTGCAAATATTTTCAGTTTGAATCGGTCTCAGAAAACTATAAATTACCTCCGCTTGGCAAATGGAACAAAAAGCTGTGGAACCAACCAATAAAAAGAGAAGTAAAAGAAGTAAATTCAGTCTATCACGATCTCTTTTCCACTGCTTAAGTTCATCTATGTGTAAAAATCTGTTTCTAAACTGATTATTTAATTCAAAAGCCGACTTTTTAGGATATAAGGATTGGTAGAAGTCATGCAGAACAGCTTTTACAATATCATTTTCTCTTGGACCACGCTTGGTATCCATGTTATTATTCAAACAAATAAATTTCCTGTAAATAAAAATGAAAACATTGCAAAATAAATTACTGATAAAAAATTGGATAAAGCACAGTATAATTTATAGATAAGAAAATTTAAAAGCATCGCCTCTCTGAACAATTATTTTCCAAAAATAAGAAAAAAATTTTTCATATTTCCACATTTACAGTAAGCTATCACTGAATGAAATCATTTAATTTATAAAAAAAAAATACAAATTTTCAGATTATATCAGACGTAGAACAGCCTGATTAGAAATATTTCTAACATCAAAAAATTACAACGGGGTCTAATAACGACAAGTTAAATAATATTTAGCATTAGCCATGTCCATGTACCTCGGGCTACTTCTGATCAAATCCAATCCTTCTACCACTTTACTTAGATTTGACGTTATCATTTTGAACGATATATCCTGTTGCACTTCTTTAACCAATTCATATTTATATTTGGGTAACATCCCGAATTGTTCTTTCAAAATTTCTGCTATTGTCAAACAATTTTCAATTAATGATTTCGTTATCGTAGGCTAGAAAAAAACAAAAAGAACTAAATGCAACTTAATTTTGCAATATAAGTAATGTTATATATCAATATTGTATTAGTGTACTCCATCCGCATACTGCAATGATATCAGTACTGTTTATATTAATAATCTCTTCAAGCTAAATTTTATATTCAATTTAATTATTCTATGAATATATCGATTTTTTTATATTTGGACTATCATTATATAAATTACCGACTACTTGTTCAACAGTTTCAAAAGTGCAATAAAAAAAAATAAATGAATTTTTATATCACCGTTGAATTAGTTAGTAGAAAATCATCTTAAATGGTTCAATTGAATTTGATAAAAAATCTAATCAGATATTGATAGTTAAAATTTTTTTCGGCTTTCCTTGATTTTAAATGGTCAAAAATAAAGAGAGCAAATAAATATTATGCCTAGAACTGCATTGTAAATGTAAATCTTCATCGTTACATATTTCTGTGTAATATTTAATAATCTTTATGAAAGAGGTAAATCTGCTTTCAACCTCAATTTTATTTCCAATAAATAATTATTTATAAATTGTATTAACCGTAGATTTTTTTATATTTGGGTAAAAAAAATATGAAAAAAAAGTTTTACCATTTTAGAATCCGAATATCTTTCATACATTGGGGTGCTGATTTCTTTTCTTGTACTTTCATAATTTTTGGAACAATTATTAATAAACTCTTCAAATTCTGAAATAATCGGATAATTTAAGGGCACACCATAAATTCTAGTAAGTAAAGTTCTTATTTCTCTATCCGACCAGGTGCTGTAAAACAAAAAATCAACATACTGCACTATTCATTTTTAATTAAAAAACTACGGTTTTGTTTTACATTCTAACCAGAATTTTTTTAGTAATTAAATTACTTTGTAATTGCTATAAAAAACTAAATTGTAATTACAAATGTCTCAAAATCCTTAACTGTTAAGTTATTAAATTGAAAGATTTTCAGCAAAACAATTAAAATTAGTCATCATGATTACCCTGATCCATCGGTATCAATGTCGTCGAATATATGGCCAATGTCCTTTTGAACTTTTTGGCCGATAATAAAATAAAAATAAGAAAAAGCAAACTGCATGTCTGTCTTGGACCTAAATTTATGACTAGATGTATCACGCCACTCATTTGGGAACCTGAAAGACGAGTTCCTTTTAATAAACAAAAAAAAATGTAAATAAAAAATTCCGCATAAATATTTTTTGTTTAAACAGTTTTTTTAGAGGCTAAGAAACGCTCAAAATACTTTTCTTTTTTCAAGTATATTAAATTTCGAGTAAAAAAAATAAAACATGCGTCGATTGATAGTATTCTTAAATCTTCTTAAAACGTTTACGGTCCTTTTTGAAAGTCCATATATATGTGTGCATATAATATATATATATATGGACAAAACTTCTGCGCAACAGAAGCGGTTTGAATAACGATTTTATTTTTCAAAGGATTAATTTTCTCTGAATTAACTACCTCTTATGCAATTCCATCAATATGTCTTTATTAATGAAATGAGGCATATGGGCTGGTACTTTCCTCTGACTTACACCAAATACATTGTTATATAAGCGATTTACATAGAGTAGTGATTCGGCAAACATATCTAAAACGCGTTTGGTTTGTGTACCTCGCTCTGCTTTGTAATTTCCTTTGATTTTTAAATCGCCAAAAGAATTATTAATGTCAACATCTGAAAATAAAAATTATTCACTTGGAAGAAAAAAATTATGTTTTTTATTTCAAACATTATACTTTCTATGGAAATACCTTTCTGTATAATCTATTTCAATTTCTTCTTTCAACACTTTCACGTCTTATACATTCCATTTAAGATTTCTTCTTTATCGTCGGTATCTCGTATTCACATTATATCAATTATTTTTAAAGACATTTTGGAATCTTCACTGGGAAAATGATAAAGCACAAAAAATCACTATAGTAAAGATCATCATTCAGCTCCAATACCATATCACAGGACGTGAAAGTGTTAATATAATTAAATATTATTACATTTTATATCACATACTTAAAAACAGGCATGCATTTTAATTTTCTTAAAAGAAAATAGTATAAGGCAGAAAATTTTTTAAAAACAAATTTTGTAAGAAAGAAACAATTAAAAAAACTAAATTTTTTTAAATTAAAAGCAAAACTGTCATACTTGTTCGCTTTTATCTGATTTATCATATACTTCCAGTTATTTGCTAAAGTGTAAAAACGTATGAAAAAAATCCATAAAAATCATTTATATATTTCGTGCACTTACTAACACTTACTATTCAAATGAATAAGTTTTTTACTTTACCTTTTACTGCAGTGTTCATGGGTACATGAATAAAATGATATCCTTGCATTTTCCCAAATTTGTCATAAGTTCTATTACTAACATTAAAACTAAAATACTTGTTTAATGAAGGTATCGATTTTTTTTTGGATCTTTTAAAATTTTTTCTCATTTTTCTAATTAATTTATTATTTTGAATCCATTTTCTGTTGCTATTTTGTACTACATCGCTTAAACTAAGATTTTTATCACCGTTTTGAAAAGCACCCAGTATTTCTTCCTTAACATTAATTGGTTTAACGTTATTGTTAAATAAATAATTAATTTTTAATCTACTTTTAGATTCGTTGCTCATATAAAAAGCAGATTGATCCAGCATATTAGACTTTATAACGTTCGCAGTCAATAACCATCTTTTTGGCGTAGACAATGGGCTCGTCCTACTGAAATTTTTTTTAATTTCTCCATCAGACGAAACATCTTCGTTCAATTTCATATAATACGGTTCTGCATTCTCGATTTCCTTCTCCACTTCATCATTAATTGAATGCGGCAAAGAACTCACAATTTGGTTGAAGTCGATTCCAGAATATTTATTACTTGAATTGCAGTCCCCTCCATCGAAAGAACAATCCTCATTGTTGCAAGGTGGATCACAACTACCGTCACCAACCCAGCTCCAGGTACATGATGTGGAACAATCGGGAAGATTCCAAGTAACAAAAATTTTGTATCCCTCAGATTCCGTTACGAAGTCCTCTGGCCATATAGTTTTACCGAGAATTATATCATCGTTAAGGTATAAAAAATATTTCGATAATCCCGGTATCCTAAAAATTAAATATATTCTCATTAATAAGTCGAGAAGTTATAAATCTGCCAATATTGTTATATATATAAATCGTGAAAAGAATTGATCAAAAAAAACTGAATATTCCAAAAGATTTATGCGACTGTGTTTAGTGTTTTATTTAGTTGTTTACTAGTTTATTAGTTGTTTAGTAGTTGTTTTGTTTAGTTGTTTATTTAGACTGTGTTTAGTATTTAGGGTTTTCAATTTTTTGATGAAGTCAATCGCCAACAAAACAATTTTCAAAATAGCAGCTTTTATATATACCATGTAACAAAGTCTGTAGAAAATCTTATCGCAATTATTAATAATATTTCAACTCATTTTAATTTCCTTAACAAAATTAAATTTAAGAAAAAATTTCAAATATAAAAATTGGTTTATCCCAAATGGTCGTCGTGCCATTATTTTTCTTAATAAAATGTGATCAAACGTAACAAATGAAATCTCAATAATGTGAGAAATACGGCGGCAATTAAGAATCGAAACGGGCCATAAAATCATTTTTTTAATCTCAATAATTTCACGATCCTGAATTCCTCATGTACATATGAGGTATTTATGATGTGATATATCATGATGTACATGTACATATGCATCATGAATATATCACAATTTATTGTTTTCCTTGCCCATCCGATTAAGTTCTAGTCTTTCTTATTCTCTAAATCTCGCACTGTGATTGAAGGATGTTTCGGTTTTGGATCAGTTTTATAAATTATGACGATTTCTTCATATTCAAATCATTCATCTTATATAATTATATATTTGTTATTTATATCTTTAAACGAGGCGTCTCTCAATTAGCAAAATCCTGTCAAGTATGAAAAGGCATTTTCATTGATAAAGCGCGAGTCTGATAGTTCTGGGTAATTTGAAGATCGTCTCATTATATAACTTCGTCTTTTTCGGCACAATTGAATCTCCTATGTGTGACGAGACGCACTGTGGGAATAGCCAAAGTATGCCTCAAACCGTATTGGAAAAAGTTTTTAGCCTTTCCACACTCGGTTTCGGTTGTAAAAAAGGAAAATTTTTTAAAAATATTTAAAAGAGAAGAAAATCATGAATAAAGCAACTGAAACAAAAAGTACTGTAAATTTCATAAATATGAATCTTTAAGTTTTTGTTAAGGACGATATAATCTAGAATGATAATAATGGAAAAAAGGGATATATTTTCTATATTTCAAAACCGATTATATATATTTTTATTTACCTGTGCAAATGACTCTCAATAGCAGGGCTACTAAATGTAGGAAGATCAGACTGATTTAGAAAAATTTCTTTGTGAGTAATTACAGTTAATCGAGGATGATCCAAATCCAGCCAGTACGGAATTTGACCGTTTGTAACGAGAAATATGTGATGAACCCATGGAGCATACATTTCTAGTGATCTTAATGAATATCTTAATTCCTACGAAAATTAAGCATTTCCTGATTTATTTACTTGCTTTAGCTAATTACTTATTATTTGTCATTCACATGTAAATATGTAAATATAAGATGAGAAGTCTTAGGGATAAAATTTAAAATTTTAATTAAATGCTTCGGGATATTTTTATACTTAAACTTTTTTGTTAAAATCTTTGGAAAAAAATCTGAACTCTTTCAAAGAATTTTAAATACTATATTTTAAGAAACACAACTGGAGAATATCCTGAGAAGTAACAATAAAAGAGGAACCAACGTGAAATTTTTTTTCCATAAAAAATTAAAAAAGTTTTTTGTTTATCTTGAGAATTGACTGTTAAAAATATTATTTAAATTTACTAATTTATTTATCAAATAAGTTGATCAATTTGTTTTATTATTATGAGATTCCTTTTTAAATTAATATTTTTTTTTAGCTCCATTTACACGCTATATTCTTAAAAATCTGATCCAATAAAGTTCAGATAAAATGAAAAAAAATAAAAATAAAGAATAATTGTCCAGAAAATTAAGATTGTCTCCAAGACTGACTAACGCTAAGAAATGCATGATTATATTTACTTCCAAATCTTGAAATCTTGATAAAAATGATTCATTCAAAGAAGCAGCTTCTTCAGTGTTTTTACTAATAATTTCTAAATCTTTGAGAAACAGGGGATCTGATCCATTTACCCATGTATATACTACGTCAATTGGAACGTGCTGACACAACCTGAAATACAAAAATTTTTTTACATATAAATCAATATTCACAAACACACAAGGAACTAATAATAAAAAGATTAAAAAAAAGTAAAACTTATTAATGATTATTTTATAAATATTTCAGACATGAACTGATAATTTATTTATTTTAAAAATATACATATGAAAAAATTAAATAAAAACTCAACAAATAGATATGAAATTGTATGTAATTATACATAATTTTTATTGTAATGAACGAGGTTTCTAAAACTGTATGATTAGATTATTTGAGAAGATATTAAAAAACTGCAGAAATAATAAAAATTTAAGATCTAGTATCTCTTCTTCTATTACAACTGTATGAACATTACAGAAAAATTGCTTTTTTACATGAACATTAATTACAGAGTATTAGTTAAAAATCCTTTGAAAATTAAAGTAACATTTTTGAACAGGTGTGTTTAATCAAGAACATTAATAGCAAAAATGGAAAATAAAATTTTAAGAGATATGACTGAGAAATGTTGATTTGAAAAGTGTATATATACATAAGGTAATGAGTTTTTATAAGAAAAAAATATATAATTTACAATTGGAAGTTAAATAAAGTATATAATTATATCATTACAGAAAATTGTTTAAATGAAAAAATAATTTTGAAAATGAAGTATTAAATTTTAGTGTATTTATTAAAACTTACTCCTGATGAAATGTCTTTCCAAGAATATTATCACTGAATGAGTTAAAAGTTGCTTCATACTTATTTTTACCCCAATGAAGCCAAACCTGAAATTGTTAAAGCAAATCTGTTTTTTTTTACACATTAAAAACTGACAAATAACTTTTCTAGTTAATCTTTTATTTGAATCTAGCAAAAATAATTTTTGCCTTTTCCTCAGTTTAAACATTTGAAGAAAATTAATCAGAATTAATCCCTTACCAGGATTTGAAAATACAAACCTCTCCAAAATGAATAAGAGCTGTGATGAGTAAAAAACAGGAGAGTAATATCAGTAAAAAAGCATATTGCAAAGACAATATGTCATAACATTTTCTTTGTATTAATTTGTACAAGGTACTAAATTTAAGCATATTGTTTAGTCAAAGATTCTATCATCACAGATGATTGTATATGTTCCTAAAATAAATTAAAATTTTATTCTTAACTATAAATGCAAATTAAAGAAGCATTAAGGTTCTATCAGATAAAAAGCTAAAGCAAAATTTCATAGAAGGCAACTGGTGATTATCTAACAAATGCTTAGGGAATTTTTTTCTTTTTAATTCGAAATTAAAAATAAAATTGAAAATAAAAAAAAAAGGATACTTACTGTTACAGACTTTTTTGTAAATACTGAAATAAATAATTAAATTCTATAAGACTAGAAAACATTTTCTTTTTTTAAAATTATTTTATAACTGTAATTTAATTTAATAAGTGATCGATTAGTTTCTTTTTTTATTTAATTTTCTCTACAGATTTCCATACCAAAATGATTCCAACATTACCTTTAATAATAATTACAATTATAATTATTATTTTAAAATTAATTTAATTCTATTATTTCTACCGATAATGATTTCTCCCAATTTTCGAACCATTTTCGACATCATTAAAACTTTCATATTTCAGATTTTTATTTAAAAACAATTGGAGCGTCACTGTATGGCACATCTGCTGGGATAATTCTGTATTATTAAAAAAAAAAAAATTTACAAAGACATCAAAAACATTGGTGCACGGTAAATACAATTGATCGATATCTCTGAACGATAATCAACTCTCGATAAAAAGGAGATATCGAATTTTGATAAATTCTCAGACAAACTGAATTCATATTAAATTCATTATTCATAAATCGGAATTATGCATGACTTATGTAATGCATTATAATTTATTACGATTTAAAAATCTCAAAAGTAATAATAATAGTTTTCAGAATTAAATGTTTAAATTAGGCTACTCTATTTTAAAATTACAATAAATCTAATATGAATAACTTGATTCTAACGAAAATTGCAATTAATGATTTCATATTAGATATTAAAACTAGATGATATTCTAAAATAAGACTTACAAATGGTTAAAAACCACTTAAAATAGAATATATATTAATGGTACTTTTTTCAAAAAAAAAAAAAAATTGTACCATATATAATTTCCGACAGAAAATTAATGGTGGCCGAATATAAATAAAAAGGAGATAATTCCAAAATATAAATGAATAATGAATTCTTACAAAAGTTTCTTAAATTAATATTTACATTTTCTCAGAGACTTTACATTTTTTTAATATTCATATCTAAATAATGGCAACTAATAAAGTAATCTTATGTTAAAAAAGTAGAACGATACTTCAACTTATGATTGTAAATATGACATCTCCAGAAATACTTTAGGAGGCAATGCATTCAATTGTAATTTAAAGTCTTGAGTTAATAAAAAATTATTTTAGCAAAGCTAATTATTTAATCGATATGCTTTTTGAACAAAAAACATGAGTCACAACTGCAAAATTTTCATATTAATGTAGGAAATGTGACATCTTTGTTAAGATTCGAAAAAAAAACTTCTCATAAATTGGAAAATATTATTTAACAGAATAGGATGTGAGATATCAAGAATAAAAAAAATTTTTTTTAAATATAATGATATAAATATATTTAACATAAACAAAAATATCATTATAATATAATTATATAAAATTTATTTTATAAAGGCTTGAGAAAGCCACATTTGCAGTTGAAATGTATTTTTCACGTCTAAAAATGCATGAATGTATTTATTAAAAATCATTAATAAAAAAGATAAATTTACTCATCTTCACAGGAATAAATGAAAAATTATAGTTAGTGCAGTACAGTTAATATTTTAAAAAAAATTTAAGATAAAAAATTACATGAAATTAATAAACATGTAATGAAGAGGCCTTTTAAGCCGATTCTTGGTCAATAGTTTTTAATATACCGTTACTTTTGCAAAGTAGAAATAACGAACAATAAAATAAAATGTTTGCTCTTTCTTTTAACAAGAATTATTTTCGAGAAATGATTTTTGTTTGTAAAAAATGATTAAATACCGCAAAAAGAAAGGCATTTATGAATTAAACGACATCAAATCTTCAACGAATCCAGGTACTGAAGAATTTTATTAACTATTTTTTCCAAATAAATTTCAGTATTTTCATTTCGTCTAAGTGTGGGTGTAACACCGAGTTCAAATCCAGGTCCGAAAAGATGAAAGAACTAAATAAAAAAGAAAAATTAATTATTTATTTATATTTGTTTACAATGAAAACAATAAGTTAATAAGTCAGATTCCATGAAAAAAATATGAATTGATATTTACGGAGTTGTCAGGAATATCATTTGATAGAGAACAATCAAGAATTACGCCTGTCAAATAAGTCCAGCATTTCGCCACATTAGGTATATTGTAACCTCCTGGAAAAAGAAAAATTTTAAAATTTCAAATTCAAATTTATAAAACGAGAAATTATGCGCTATGTCGAGAGAAGAATATTAAACTCAAAATATGTTAGATTGATTTAAAATCCAAGAAACCTGGGACCTCCGAATATTTACAATTGAAAAAGAAAAAAGAATTTTACGGTTTAAAAACTTTTCTAGCAGCGTATAAAAATTTTAGTTTTTTGATTGCAAACAACTTTTGACCTCTTTTTAATAGTTGCAAGGTATAAAATGTGAAATTTTTTCTGGATAATTAAAGTCATGGATGAGTATTTTCATTGTCATTAATCTAATCTTATGCAGATATTCTCATCAATCCAGTTCTATTTTTTGTTTGCAACTCTCCTCATCCATAAAAAGCTAAACTAATTTTTATCCTCTTTTTGTCTTTCATTGCTAGTTCTAGTCTCGGCTTCACTTGAAGAAATATTATAATATCTTTTTATATGTTAATATCCATATGGTGGATATTAAAAATATGCAGAGATGAAGATGGGCGAGCGTATGATTCGGTATGAATAATATTTAAACTTGTGTGTTCAGGAATTACCGTTCGCCTTATTAAGTTTAAGGCTTTCTCGTTATATTGATTTTATCTCTCTTCTATTTATTTAAAAATCATAACGGATTATCATTTTACTTTACTCACATCTGAATAGCAAAAATTTCAATTTTTTTTCTGTGGATACTATATTCTAAAGATATTTATTCTTGTGAGGAAAAATATCTTACTGAAGAGCTGCTGGTTTAATTTCTGCTAATTCTCATCTAGGAAGAGAAAACTTTTCAATAAGTTTCAAAATTTTTTTTTAATATTACAGAAAAATATTGTAAATATATATATATATATATATACTTAAAAATCATAACGAATTACTATTGACATGCAAGTGAATATTTTAAAATTTTAGTAAATCTCATAAATTATTAAAATATTGACATTTTTTTATTTGAAATTTTCTTTTGCTGCTTTATGATTAAAAAAGATGCATATTCAAGTTATAGAAACCATATTTCATAACTATACGACTCATGTACTAACCTCCTCCTAGAATTAAAGTTGGTAATTTTTCGTTAAGCACCAATTTTAAGCAATTTCCGATTCCAACTGGAGTGAGATTGAAGCCTCCCAAAGGATCTTCCGCAATGCAATCAGCTCCACATTGCATAACGATACATTCAGGTTTGAAATTGGCAAAAACTTTATGTATAATAGTCGTGAAAATCTTAACGTATATTTCATCTGTGACTCCATCTTTAAGTGGCACATTCGCGGTGTAAAATTTACCATTTCCATGTCCAACGTCGTTTAGAGAACCACTTCCAGGATAGTACCCGGTCTCATATTTGTGAATATTTAAAACAAACACCCGAGGAGAAAAAGCAAAAGCATTTTCAACTCCGTTTCCTAAAAAAAAAAATTCAATCAAATTATTAATTTTTAGTAATGCTAGCTTTACAATTTCATTATGACTGTTGGGATTATGGCTCGAAATTATAAATGGCAATTATATTTATATCATTGGAATCGAGACTTTTTTTCATTTTTTTATTCCATTAAAATGCCCTCTTGTAATCTCCAGCAAAGGATATGTGGAGAAAATTTTACTATATAACTGTGTATTCGTATTGCTTGAACTGTAAGTTTTTAATCACAGAAATTTTGGAACCGTTTTAAGAAATTGAAATATATTTGGTTTAATACAATGAAATGTATAAAGTCGGACTTATAAAGTCTTGAAAAACTGATGCGTTTTTTCAGCGCAACGACTAAAGGAAACTAAATTCTTAATAAGGAATTAGTAATTTTCGCACTAAAAACCTGGGTATCTTTCCTTTTGATGATGACAAAAAATATATATTAAATTACGTGTTTCATTCACTTTATCTAATGGTTAAGGAGTAAGACGCAGATCTTTAAACTTTTAGGATTATCAGATTATAGTCTTTTCGATATAACTTCCTAATATAAGACGCGGTATTCGTGTCAAATTTAAAAGCCATCAAAATCTTAAAATCTCTCCGATCCATCCGATATTCTGGATCTCAATCATTGTCCTCAGTAATACTGTTCTTAAGTAAAGAATATTTTGTACCATCCTGCACAGTTTGTCAACTCATTTAACATCGAGTTAATATTTATCAGCCTACGGTAATATTAAAAATGAAAATTTTCACATTAGTCAAGAAACACCTATTAAAATAAATTATTCTAATCTATATACTACATATTATATTGCACTACGTTATTGATAAATGACTCTTGTTTGGAGATATTGAGCTTTTTAACCGTGACAGATTTTTTTCAAAAAATTTCACGCTGCAGCATACCGAGTATATAAATTTTTTAATATCAACATTCGACATTGCAATGGAGCTCCTTTGAATAATTTGTCTTCTGATTCAAGCTTCTTGAAACTTAAATATTTCAGAAAATTTAAAAATACTGAAATTTTAAACTACTGATTTCTTACATTTTTATAGAAAATTTAAATATAACATCAAATAAATTTGTTCAATCTAAAACCAACAGTAATTGCAAAATATTTGAAAGAACATGACTAATTAAGATACAATACAACAATTAATGTACACAATGTACAATAACAAGTGTACAAAGTACATATGTTAATTATTTTTAAATTGATGTACTTACCATGATGAACATCTAAATCAATATAGAGTATTCTTTTGTAGGTCTTAAGCAAATGCATAATTGCAATGACAATGTCATTAACATAACAAAATCCTTCAGCTTCATCCCGCTGAGCATGATGCCATCCACCAAACCAATTAATAGCAATTCGATGTATTTCACTTTTTTTAATTTCAGTTTCATTATTTACTTTGTTACATCTTAATGGAGTATATATAATTTTTTCAAAATTTGTTCCTCGCTCACATACTTCAACATCAGAATTAGGATTTTCCTCCAAAGACAAATTCATGGGCAGTTCATATGAAAAAAAATTCTTGTTATTTTCAGTTAACAGTTTACATTTGAATTTCAAATAACTTCTTGGCAGTGAATTTTTTGATCCTGAATAATTTGAAACTCTGGCTTTTTCATCATTTGCAATTTCAGGAACCAATTTTTTTGCAGCAGACAAACTACTGCCAGCAATTATTTTAACAAAATCATACATATTCTCAAACAGGGGGCAATCATAACCAAAATTAAAATCTTCATCATTTTCAGTGTGTGATAAAGCTTCTGAATTAGAAGAAGTTTGAGTTTTCTTTAAGAAATTCAAATAATCCTTACAGTGAAATGAAATTAGGTCTTCATCTGAAGCAATCTCCCCCTTAATAATTTCCATCTTTGGAAATAAATTGTACGACGCTATTAATGAATGGACCACCGACGCCTACAAACAAAGGCATATTATCAGTTTAATTTTAAAATGTAAAGTTTTAAATCACAAAATGTAATTATGTAATATTATAATAATAAATATATGTCGTGTTTTGAATCATGATGCTGATATCAATGTGCATGAAAATGACGTTTTTTAATATTACGTATCTCATGAGATTAAAATACACCAATGGTTGTTCAAGTACATGGTATTTATTTTTTTCAGCTGTGAGGAAGAAAATTTTCTGGCTTTTCTAAATTATCAACCATCATTGGATTGATGAACAAAAAAAATTTATATTTTACTCACTCTATTTCGAATATTGGTCGTTTTATTCGAAGTTTCCAATAATTTCTTATCAAAAACATAAAATACTCTTTTTTTAATATCCATTTCATCATATGAAACTCGTTACAAAATTAAAAATTTTAATCAAACATTTAAAAAGGCGGGAAAAAAATAAAAAGCCTCTCTGTAAATAAAATTGGCATCACTGATTTGTTTGTATTCAAAGGTGTATCAAGATCAATAACATGTCGGATGGTTTGAGGAAATGCGAAGGTACTTCAATATTTTTTCTCAACTCTAAAAGTAATGTTTTAACCTGTTTTGAAAAGCGGTTTATTGTACGGAACTTTACAAAAGTCCAAAAAGAGATGCGCCAAGAATCAGAACAGATCACAAAAAGACAAAAAGTTAACTTATTTTAAACATTTCCACTATGTTACAAATAATAAATTTGGTGAAGGATTAAATAAGAAAAAATACTTGCCAGTGTCCTCATTCCTACTGAAATGGGTAACACTACTAAGAACTTATCAAATGTTACGTTTTTAACCTTTAACGACAGAATTTATTTATTGCCATAAACTGATAAAATTAGATATTCCAAAAAAAGTTTCACAGGACATGACTATTTAAAACAATAAGAAATTTGGTAATTTAGTGCATGGTAACTTATACGACTCATAAGAAAATTACATATAACAAATACATGCTTATGCAGTAGCAACTGAGCTTTATCCACAAGTCAAATATGATACCACAAGTCCTAAAATTAGATCATATATTAAATTTTAACTGTATAAATCCAGTATTTTATAAAATATTTATTGATTATATTAAAAAGATAATCAATAATATGTAGAGAAAAACAGTTGTACTTAACTTTTCTACACAGATTGTACTACAAGGTATCTGAGTGGAACAA